>CM061258.1:77445000-77647500 GCA_030848825.1 Tadarida brasiliensis | reverse complement strand
TGTGCCCTGACCAGGAATTGAACCGGTGACCTCTTGGTGCATGGGTCGACACTCAACCACTGAGCCACACCGGCTGGATGGCATAATTTATTTATTTATTTATTTATTTATTTATTTATTTTTTAAATTTATGTTTGTTACAGGTGTTTCTCCTTTTTTCCCCCGTTGACACCCTCCTCCCCATCCCCCCACCCCGTCCCCAGCTTTGTTGCCATGTCCATCAGTTATGCATACATGCGTATAAGTTCTGTGATTTATCTCTTCCCTCCCCCCCCACCCCCTCTTCTGAGGGGTGTCAGTCTGTACCCTACTTCCACATCTCTGGGTCTACCCTGTTCCTCAGACTGTTATGTTCATTATATTCCACAAATAAGTGAGATCATGTGATATTTGTCTTTCTCTGCTTGGCTTGTTTCGCTTAGGATAATACTCTTGAGGTCCCTCCATGTCGTTTCAAAGGATAAGAGATCTTTCTTTCTTACAGCTGCATAGTACTCCATTGTGTATATGTACCACAGCTTTTTTATCCATTCATCCACTGATGGACACTTGGGTTGTTTCCAGATCTTAGCTATTGTAAATAGTGCTGCTATGAACATGGGGGTACATGTATTCTTTCTGATTGGTGTTTCAGGCTTCTTAGGGTATATTCCTAGAAGTGGGATCACTGGGTCAAATGGCAATTCAATTTTTAATTTTTTGAGGTAACACCATAGTGTTTTCCACAGTGGCTGCACCAGTCTGCATTCCCACCAGCAGTGTACTAGAGTCCCCTTTTCTCCACACCCTCCCCAACACTTGTTGTTTGATGATTTGTTGATGGCGGCCATTCTGACAAGTGTGAGGTGATACCTCATTGTTGTTTTAATTTGCATCTCTCTGATGACTAGTAATGTTGAGCATTTCTTCATATGTCTCTTAGCCATTTGTATGTCCTGTTTGGAGAGGTGTCTATTTAGTTCCTCTGCCCATTTTTAAATTGGGTTCTTTGTCTTCCTTTTGTTGAGTTGTATGAGCACTCTATATATTTTGGAGATTGACCCCTTATCTGATGTATCATTGGCAATTATGCTCTCCCATAGAGTGGGTTCCCTTTCCGTTTTGATGGTTGTTTCTTTTGCTGTGCAGAAGCTTTTGAGTTTGATGTAGTCCCATGTGTTGATTTTCCCCTTTGTTTCTGTTGCCTTAGGTGATGTATCAGTGATGATTCTGCTGCGTATGATGTCCGAAATTTTGTTGCCTACATTTTCTTCTAGGATTTTTGTGGATTCACGAGTCACATTTAAGTCTTTTATCCATTTTGAGTTTATTCTTGTGTATGGTGTAAGTCATAATTACTTTTTAAATCTGAAATTATTGGATGATTATTTGTAATGTGAAGTGTTTTTCCATCGTAAAATGTGCGTTGTGAATTGCCTGTCATGTGTCTCTGGTTGGTAACCTGGGATGAAGACAGGAAACATGAAAGCAGGAAAGCGGATGTCTCCAGGGAGCCGGGCCTCTCACTGTCAGGGTTGGAGTGTCTGGGCCTCTCCCACCACTGAGTCGACACTTCCGCTCAGGATTAAACTTCTTAACTTTTCTGTCTTGCCTTGTTCTCTTCCTCCATGGGCTACAGTATTTCTTGGAACACTCATATTTTATCACATATTGTGTGGGAGTCATCTTAGTAAATATGCTTTGCAATTTCAAAAATGCTTTTTATCGATTTCTTTGGGAAAAAAGGGGAAGAGTTCAGTTAAGATGCTCAAACTTGAACTATATACAGAAAAAAATGTGAATATTACTCACTGAAAATACAAATTCTCTACCATTTTTTGTCCTAAATTACACCATTAATCAAAATGTTGTAAGGAATGGCTGGTTTATGAACGGTGATTAAGTTAGGAGTGATGGATGCTTAGCTTTTAAATAAAACATGTCAGCTCCTTAATGCATCACGGAGTCCCAGCATATAAGATCCTCCTCGTTGGCAGCCTGCCCTTCTCACTTATCTTCTGGGCTTTCTTTATTTTGAGGGCACAATGATGCTGTTATTCTAGGGGAGTCCTCCGGTGTGCTAGTGATGAGACACTGAGGATAAGTCTCATATTGATGACACAATGCTTTCCTTTATTCTGACATTCTCTGATTGGGAGAGGGGTAACATGTTCACTATTTAAGTTCATTGTAAACCTTTTTTTTTGTCTCTGAAAAAAGGAAAACATTAAGGTTTTCTGTGGTAATTGTTCTTTGACACTGGACATGAGTCTGGAGAAATTCTCTTTGGTAAATGCAATTCATGCACACGCAGTGGAAACAGCCATCAAAAGCTTTCATAAAGAAGCTAATAGTATAGAGTAATAACTACTTTGCAAGGGCGTTGGGGGAATTAATCAGAGAGGTTCTGTGAAGTGGTTTGGAGATGAAAAGGGCAATATAAATGCTAAGCAGCCACATATTTTTCTGGGAAGAAGTGCAGTAAATGCAATCAGGGCTCTGCTCAAGCTGGACAGCCTGATGGTCACCTCCGTGCTCATATTTAATGTTGATAGAATCACTGGCAAAACTTCCAACCAAGAATTTCCCCCTCTCCTACCACAATGTAAATAATCCACAAAACTCAGGGCAACTCAGGAGTCTGAAAGCTTTTGCTGAATTGTGAAGAAAAAAGCCAGGCAAACAGTATTTACATAGCAGGTGCTCAATAAATATGTTTACTTTAGCTTTGCTTTTTAGGACCCCTTGACTCATGTGCTTTTGAATGCCCGTAAGACAGTATTAGCACTAGATGGCGCTATATCACCACGGAAGAGTGACTGGGGTGGGGGTGTGGTGGTGGTGGTGGTGGTGAGCGAACCTCTTGTAATTAGCTAAGAATGTAGATCAACAAAGGTTTAATTTAAGTCATTTCCTCTTCATTTTACCTGATAAGAGATCGTGACCTTTTTATATTGGAGGAGGGGTAACGGATCTCCTGCATTATTTTACCTCTGCATAAAGCAAGTCCAGTGTGATTTAATTCTCACCTTGAGGGGGAGAATGCCAGGCTGCTGCCAGCTCTGTTTCTCAGTATGTGGCATTGGTAATGGGCTATGACAGCCTCTCTCCTGCCACTAACTCTGTGTCACATGAGCAGTCGGAAGGTGGCTTGAAGTCTGGAGACAGGAAGGTGCACGATTGATTCTCACAATGAGAACACGCTTTCTAGCCTCCTCTGAAAGCTAATGACTTTTTAAATTTTATTAGAGTAAAAGTATTGGTTTTCTACTAGTCCTTGGAAATCTCCATAATGGGCTAAAATGTTCCTTTGCCCTTTAAAAAACAGTTTTTAATGATTCAGACTATTAATATGATTTTTAATATAATTGAACAGTTAAGTCTTAAGGTAATATATTAGAGAAAACTCTAGCCAAAGAGATCACTGGCTTCCAATATAAATAGAATTATCTTTTTGGGGACAGAGACTATTCCCCTTAGTCTCCCATCATTTGTAGGTGTGAGGAGATGTGTTTTAATTTGTTAATGGTGTTATAATCTCTTTGGTGTCTAAAACATTCAAAAAGGGTTAACTCCTTTAAGAACCCAGAGGGTAAAGGAAATGAGTCCTTCCCCAGGATAGAGACCTCTGAATGACTGTATTACTATAATGAGGTGCATGGTTATATATATATATATACTCATGCCTTATTAAGACAGTCTGGGGTTACACAAAAAGGAAATTGGGAAGGAGAAATTTTAGGAAGGAAGCCAGAGAAGCTACTCAAGAGGCTAGAAGTAGCTTGGCGCAAGAGAAGGAAAGAGGTTTAGGGATATGGTAACTCCACAGTTCCTGCACTGTGTCTGGGACACCCTGGGGTACTGCTCAAATCCCAGGGGTGCCCTGGGACATGTTGATCTTTGAGAGAAACAGAGCAACATCGGACAGAGACCACGCAAACCACTGCAGAGTTTCAGTGTTAGGTTGCACTCACATTCCTTCTGATGACATATTTTTGCAAAGTTGGGTTTTCAGAGGTTGATGGGATAAAAAGCAAGTACTGTTCAAAAATCAGTATGGAATAGCTTGTGAGGATGGCAGTGTCTGATTTGATTCCAGTGTCTAAGGAGTCGTGCAGTGTCCATGAGTCATGGACTCCTCATTTGAAAGTAATTGTGGTTATTCAAGAATTAAATAGGACTATTTTTTCTTTAATTTATGCGTATTCTTTTTGTGAATGACTAAGTTGTTAGCACATAGACACTTTAGTTTTTTTGGATCTAATTACTTAATAAAAGGAACTATTAGGTATATATTTTGTCATAGGGGTGCTGTCTTAATAATAAAAAATTAGAAAGTTTGAGAATGTCTGGGCTAGCACTACAAGGGTCTCACTGATCTTCCTTGAGGAGCGGCAGACGCTCCTGTCTCAGAGCCTTGCCTTTCGCAGTTCCCTCCATCTGGAATGGGCTTCCTTCAGGTGTCCCAGTTCATCACCTGCAGTAAAGTCTTGGCTCAGATCTGACCTACCCCGGAGGCCTACGCTCACCACCACCCTATCTACCCTCCCCAGCGTTCAGCTACCCCTTCCTTAATCTATTGTTCCACCATGCAGATCACTTTTTAAGGCACTATGTAACTTTGCTGTTTTATTTACTGACTAGTAAATAAAAGGTGTTTAGACGAGTGCCTGGCACTTAGAGGTTTTTAAAAATAAATATTTGTTGAATGAATAAAAAATAATTAGTGGTGTCTCAAGCCAGGTACATACACATTTCATCCAGGTTGTTGGCAGAATTCATTTCCTTGTGGCTGAATGACTTGCTTCTTAGTGGCTATTGGCTGGAGGCCCTCTTGGGTTCTGGAGACCACTTGCAGGTATTCTGTTAGGCATTTTAAGTTTATTTTTTGGAAGTTTAGTTGTTACATTTGTGATCTAATGAATTATTGTCTTTGAATCAATAATAACATGTCTAGCAAATCATGTTTAGATATATGTAGATTATGGGACCTAACATGATACATACATTTTCTTACCACAAATATAAAAAAAAAATTACCTGTCTAGAAACTCTATGCCTTAATCCTGTTCTTATCTGTTTCTAATTGCCATTCTATTTATGGCTGACAGAGGCAGTGGAATGATGCTCTCAGTATTATTGGCATGTTGTGGTTGAAGTGTTGAACAGCAAGGTGGAGTTACCACGTCGCCACAACGATCACTCATGAATAAACACTGAGTCTTCCACACCCTCTTTCCTTTTCTGATCTTAGATTTTTCTCAGGAGTATCATCCATGAAACAGACTTCAGTCCTGGGAAAAGTTGGGGGCAGTTTGCACTCACCGACTTAAGAAGAGCTTGGACAAAAATGTGACTGTTTATTATGCAGGGAGATATTAAATGCACATTAAGTAACTATATTGTAATTACGTTGACCATAAACTGTCTCCAAAATACAGTGTGAATTTTATTAAATATTGTAAACAACATCTTTTTTTTTATTTTAATTTTTTTATTGATTCAAGAGAGGAAGGGAGAGGGAGAGAGAGCTAGAAACATCAATCAGCTGCCTCCTGCACTCCCCCTACTGGGGATTGAGCCCACACCGGGAGACTGGGATCTGTGCCCTGACAGGGAATTGAACCAGTGACCTCTGGGTGCATGGGAGGATGCCCAACCAACTGAGCCACACTGGCCAGGGTGTAACCAACATCTTTTAAAAAACATAAGGATAGAGATTACATTTTGGCCTTAGAAGAAGAGGGTCCAAATTAGATTTCTTGCATTAATCTCTATAAACCAGTTCCATTCTCCTAATAAATTCTAGTAATTATAAAATTGAAATATAAAAGAAAAATACAAAATACTGACTTAAGGAAATTAATCTATCATTTTAACAGTGGATATATATAGTCTCTTGAATAAAAAATTTAAATGTAATTAATAAAGAAATTAACCTATCAAAAGACATGTGAGAGCTATTTAGAGAGGAATAGGAGAAAAGTAATTTTTGAGGTATTATGAAGTAAATTTCACTGGGGAAGAATATGTACTAGAATATTTTTCTAAGACCCATGAGAATCATAAATCCATAGAAACTGAAGAGTCTCATTCTGCTTTGGTAAAGAGGAACTGTGTGAAGCTTTACCTAGGGGTATGAATTTGCATTTATAAAAAGGGATAAAAATTTCACTAAAACCTGTTTTTTAATCATCTCACCATTCCATGGATTTCCTTTTACTGTGAGTGAACTCTACCCATGGAGAGCCTAATGATAGGTAGTTACCCAACAATATAGTCAGGATTCAACTATTCTAATGAGTAAATCAGCGTTTTAAAAATATTTGTTCAGCACTGCCAATGTCTTGGGTGCCATATCAAACGCAGACGATTTCTCTCCATGGCTTCATAATTCAAGGAGTCATGGCCTCCACTACCTTTGGCTGCCAAAATACAATATTGTATATGTGTGTACATTCCTTTTAGAGGAAGGTTCATTTTAATCTCTTAAGGTTTTTCAGGCTTGATGTGAACTTTATTTGTAAGGACACATTCTTAAAGACATTTAAGGCAGAGATTTTCTGTGCCCAGAGTGGGGAAACTTCTTGAAAGAGGTCAGTGGCTGTCCTTGACAGAAGAGTGGGTTTATTATTTTTGTGTGTGTATGCATGTATTTATTAATTTTAAATATGAAAATACATAAGAAAGAAAAGGCAGACGTAGATTATTATAATGGTTATTTTTTTTCTTTATTGATTTTTAGAGAGAGAGGAAGGGAGAGGGAGAGAGAGATAGAAACATCGAGGAGAGAGAACATCAACTGGCCGCCTCCTACATGCCCCCCACTGGGGATTGGGTTCACAACCTGGACATATGCCCTGACTGGGAATCGAACCGGCGACCTCTTGGTGCATGGGTCGACGCTCAACCACTGAGCCACACTGGCCGGGCTACAGTGGTTATTTTTATGGGATAGTAAAAACAGAGAGGCTTTTACTGGTATATTATTTGAATTTTCACAGTGATCACACACTATAAAGAAGAAAACTATAAAAATATTTCCATTTTAAAGATCACCAATGAGTAAAAGAGAACCTTCAGTTATTTACAGGAGAACGTGGACACTTAATAAACCACATCCTGAATTAGTGAGTACTCGAAAGTTTTCAGCATGTGGAGTGTTTACAAACTCTCTAGTGACCTCAGAAATACAATGATTAAAAAATTAGTGACTTTCTTTCAGAAAAGCTAACCTCTAAAAAGCAGTGACAGTAGATTTGCTAGTCAATGAAAGTAGTCATGAGGTCTAAAACTTGTTTGAAAAGAAATGGACAATGGTGACATGTCCCATTTCTCCTTCCCAGGGGTCCAGCGTCTCACCATTCTTCCTGTTCCATCCTCCAGGTTTTATCAAACTGTCAAGGGAAAGAGGGAAATACCTGTGATGTTTTCTACTACCTGCTGTGGGTTTTTTGTTTTTGTTTAAATTTATTTATTTATTTTTGTTACAGATGTTTCTCCTTCCCCCCCCATTGACACTCTCCTCCGGATCCCGCCTGCCCAGCATTGTTGTCTATGACCATGCTTAGGCATACATGCATATACCTTCTGTGGTTTACCTAGAAGAGTGGGTTTAATGACAGGCAGGAAGAGGACTGCTGCAGGTGTGGGGAACCACGCCCAGAAGGTACAGCATCCAGAGCAGCTGTGGGACCCGTGGCAGCGGCTCAAATTGAAGACTCCATCAGAATCACCTGGAGGGCTGGTCAAAACCAAGCTGGCCACGTCCACCCCAGTTTCTGATTGGGCAGAGGCGGCGTGGGGTCCGAGAGCTGGCATTTCCCACGAGTTCCCAGATGACGCGGATGCAGCTGTTCTGGGGACTGCACTTTGAGGAACACTGACCTAGAGGCCCCCCGCGGCTTGATAGGAACTCGCTGTTTGCAGAGACTAGGAGGTAAGGAGCGCTGGAAGGAACACCTGATATGAGCGTTAGTATCCTGAGGCTTGCGGTGGAGTGCTTTCCTAGGGAGCCCATGGTTGACACTGCCCTTGGGAGAAATCACTCCCTCCCCTTTCATACTGGCTAGAAAACAAGTAATTGTTCACTCCGGAAACAATGCTCATTGTGAGTAGGGTCACAGGCCTTGGAATCAGCCGAGACACACGTCTGAGTTCCTGCTCCACCTCCCGGGGCCAGGGCATGCCATTTAACCCCTTCAAAGCCACAGTCACCTCTCAGCGAGTTACTGTTGCAGAGGAGGTTCTCAGGAACAATAGTTTGGTCGACATCCTTCCAGTTGGGAGGAAAGCCCAACCAGTGGAACTCAGCCCGTCCTCCCTCTGCGCGTTCCTAATACAGGCAGGGGGCCCTGGGGTGGCCACGCGGGAGGCGACACTGGACCTCTGCCCATCTTCCGTTTCCAGCTGGAACTCTTCAAAAAAGACAGATCGACAAGACAGCTTATTAACACGTGCAGCGCACATCTTTTAGGAAGAGGAACCCAGACGGTGGCTTAGAACTCCTGTGTGGACAGCATCTTCCACGGAGAACAGGGGGCTGGTGGAGCGACGGGGCAGAGGAAAGTGACTTCAGGCTTCCAAGGGCGGCAGCCTGAGGGGAAAGCGGTGCAGGGACGTTTGTTTGCAGATCCCTCTGGTGCCATCTGTGGGCTGATTAGCGTGTCTCCAGTAAAAGCAGAATTTATGTCCTGCCTTTAGGCAGAAAAGAGGGAGGAGAGAGCTTTTCCTGCATTTGCTGCTCCTTAATTGCCTCAGCTTAAAATACGTTTTTATGTCAAAGAGGCCTACTTTGGGATGACGTATTCTGGTTTCCTTCAGCCGCATAGATGTTCTGCCTGGACAGAGGGGACAGAGTCAATGGAGGAGATAAAAGTGAAGGGATGGTTAACACTTACAGTGGCCCATCTGCAGTGGCGGCAGCATCCAGGGGCGGCGGCATCGCATCTACTGCCCAAGTTGTTCCTAATTTGGGATGTCTTCCCTAACCATTCCTACCTAAAAGAGGACCCCCCCCCCACCACCACAAAGAACTGCCTCTCCCTTCCTGCTTCAGTTTTTCTTTTAGCATCATCTACCACGTTGTATATTTTTCTTATTTGTTTTTGTCTGTCCATTAGAAGTTGAGCTTCATGAAGGAAGAAATTTTGTCTCGTGTTCACTGTTGTATCCCAAGGCCCAGAATAATGCTGTACACAGAGCAGTACTTGATAAGTATTTATTGATCAAATGAACATGTAGTCCTGTGATACTCTCCAGTAAATTCACCCTTTGCTTGAGAAACCAAAAATCTATTTGTTGCTTATCGTTATTTTGACCCTTGCTGACACAGGCAGCTGTTATTATGAAGATTTTAAAGTAATTTTTAGTTAATTTAAAAATCTTTCATTCTGGCCAGGTAGTTCAGTTGGTTAGCACATCCACCTGATTTGTCAAGGTTGCAGGGGGTTTGATCCCCGGTCAGGGCACATACAAGAATTAACCAATGAATCCATAAATAAGTGGAATAACAAATCAATGTTTTGCTCTCTCTCTGTCTCTCTTTTCCTCTCTAAAATTAAAAAAAAAAAATCTTTCTATTCACATATTGGGATGACTGCTGTACTTTCATTTAGAAAGTGATCAGCTCAGAATGTTCTTTATTAACCAGGATTTGGTGAGATGAAATATGAAACAGCCTTGTTTCTTGTCTCCGTTTTTTCTTTCTTTTTGCCAGCAAACACGTGCTGTCAAATCTTTTCCGTGTCAACAATATCTTAGAGCCCATTGCTCTGTGGACACTTTGGGGCATAAAATTCCAGTTCAGTTTAATTTAATCAGGTTGAAATTTCAGCCTCTTATCCAACAGAAACTCTTCTCTGCCAGGCTTGTCCCGAGACGCACAAGACCTGTGTTGGTGAGGAGACTGCACTGGTGACAGGCTGGCTCCTTGTCTCCTTCGGCACCTCTTTCCTTCTCTCTCCTGGGGCCCCTCTTTCCTCCAGTGAGACTGAGAGGAAGGCTGGCGGAAGGGGCAAATGTCTCCATAAGAATGCTGTGTTTCTCCAGTGGCTGCCCATGTCCTCTGTATGGCAGGCATCAAATGACAATGCTCTTATTGCCCAATGGGCAGCCCTCTGGCCACACAGCTTAAGCCTGCATAACTTCCATGATGTCCACTGGCCCAGAGGAGGTACTACGCCTAAGAGGTGGGGGTGGGGGGACCACTGCTTTGTTTCTCCTTTCGTCAGCTAGCCATTTTCCCACATTAGTTCCCTCGTATTCTCTGCTTACAGGGGCACAGAGGCAGATAAACAAGTCCACTCAGGAATGGATGTTCATCACCCCTGCTTGCAGAGGCTGCTAATTTCTTGAATCCCACATCACTTGTCTTTGGAGTAAGAGAACAGCCCCGTCCCCGGAGGAGAGCGGAGAACCCACAGGACTTTTCACCTGTGTCAGCATTTCTTAATGGGACTACTGTCGGTAATCTGGATGGGAACATTTTTTGCTGTGCAGGGCTCTCCCTTGCAGGGTATTTGGCATTTCTGTATCCTGCCCACTAAATGCCAGTAGCTTTCCCAGAAATACCTCCTTCAAACTCTACTCAGTTTGAGAACCATTACTAGGCCAACAACTCAGTAACATGTGGGAATTCTAGAATTTCGAATCCATTACTTGCATAGGCTGGTGGGAGTAGTGGGTCATATCTACTGTGATATGATGTGATTGATAAGTTCTTTAGAGACATGCCTGGCCATTCTCTTTAGAATGTGGGTGGTCTTAGCACCTGTAATCCTCAGCTTTGGGCTTTAGTTGAAATTCTGAGACAAGAGAAAAAGGAGGCTTTCAACACCCTATTATAAGCTGACAGAAACATGTCTGCAAATGACAGCATAACATGTATGATGTCTGGGGGTTTCTTTTACATAGCTTGTTCCCTTCTGGACTGTGAGTTCCAGTCAGCCTCAATCAGAAAAGCTGCCCCTTTCCTATCTTCTTTCTTCAAGATTTTATGGAGGAGCCCCCCCCACCCCCATTTTTTGGAACTATATAGCTCTAATTTATCTTCTATAAATGCCAATCTTATCAGAAGCATTGCAACTAATTTTTATGTCTGTAATTTTACAGGATCTTAAAAGTAAAGCTAATGCTTGGCATTTGTTTGAACTCTAAAATGGCCATTCATGTAGGTTAAAAATGATTGAGTACCAGCAATTTTGTGTAATTTAATGTAATTATGTTAGTGAACTCCACACCTAGTTTGAAGACAACCATAAAGCTTTAGCATAAAGTAGGAGTGACTGTGATGGCTATTGAGACATGTTATTTACGAGAGAAATGGACTCAGACTTTATCCCAGTTTCCTGTGATCAGCCTTATCTGAACGGAGGGGATAGAAAGGGAACTAATATGGTTTGCAGTATGTTCTGCAGTTACAGAATGTTTTCACATCCATGATCTCATTTGCTCTTCATACACCCTAAAACCCACTTCATAGAAGAGTATTTGTGCTCCTTGAGTACAACTAAAAATGGTCAGTTTTCGCATCATGTAATCTCTTAATGGGATCTTCAGTTTTAGAAAATCACTTTGCTAATATTCAGGAAATTTCCTCAAATTTATTCTCTAATTAAGCTAAATATTTTAAATCCTGAACACACAGATCTAATAAGGAAAGTATCAAAGTATCCGTTTTCCCCCCTCCCTAATTGCATGCTTGAAACAAAAGGGAGGAGAATATTGATTTTGGGAAGAGAGTGTAGTTCAGGGATATCATCATGTGTTTTTGGGCTTTGTGACTTTTGAGGGAGGTCATAGTGGAGTTGAGGTTTTAGCATTGGCTTGGAAATGAAAGAGATAGTCTTTTGTGGGTAAAAATAAAAGATAAATTAGTTAATAATAAAAAAATCCTCAGACTGCCCTGGCCAGTTTGGCTCAGCAGTTAGAGCATTGGCCTGAAGACCAAAGGTCACAGGTTCGATTCCTGGTCAAGCGCATGTACCTGGGTTGCACAATCGATCCCCAGCCCCGTCAGGGTTGTGTGGGAGGCAACCAGTTGATGTGTTTCTCTCACATTGATGTTTCTCTCTCCCCCTCTCTCTCTCCCCCCTCCCTCCCTCTCTCTCTACCCCTGCGCCTCTTTCCCCTTCCACTCTGTCTAAAAAAAAAATCAATGGAAAAATATCCTCTGGTGAGGAGTAACAACAACAACAACAAATCCTCAGCCCTATTTGTCAGTATTAACAAACAAGAAGGTCTTTTATTCTAGCACATGCCAATGCATGGAATTCCTTTGATGTGGGTTTTTCTTTTTTTTTTTATCCTCACCGGAGGACATTTTTGCATTCATCTTCAGATAGAGCGAGAGGGAGGAAGAAAGGAAGAGAGAGAGAGAAACATCGATGTGAGAGAGACACATCGACTGGCCGCGACCCACACAACCCCAACCAGGGCCGGGGACAAACTGCAACCAAGGTACTGCCCTTAGCAGGAACCGAACCTGGGTCTCTCTGGTCTGCGGGCCGACGCTCTAACTGCTGAGCCAAACTGGCCAGGGCTGATGTGGGTGTTTCAAGAAAGGAAGCTTTCTTATAAAGTGGATTTAACCTTTGTGTCTATCCATGTGGATTTGAAGAATATACCTTTGTATACACCCTGTATATGCCCTAGTAGCCCTTTTATTTTTTATTTATTTATTTTTATTGTGTTCTTTTAATTACTTATTTATTTTTTAAAATTGAATTGATTAGGGTGACATTGATTAATAAAATTATATAGGTTTCAGGTGTACAATTCTATAATACATCGTCTGCATACTGTATTGTGTGTTCACTATCTCAGATCAAGTCTAGTTCAATCTCCATTTATTCCCTCTTTACCCTCTTCTACCTCCCACACCCCCTTTCCCTCTGGCAATCACCATAATGTTGTCTGTGTCTGTGAGTTTTTGTTTTTGTTTTTGATTAATCCCTTTGCCTTTTTCATCCAGCCCCCTAACCTTCATCCCCTCTGACAGCTGTCAGTCTGTTCTCTGTATCTATGAGTCTGTTTTTATTTTGTTTGTCAGTTTAGATTCCACATATAAGTGAAATCATATGTTACTTGTCTTTCTCTGACTGGCTTATTTCACTTTGCATAATACTCGAGTCCATCCATGCTTTGGCAAAGAGCAAGATTTCCTTCTTTTTTTATGGGCGAGTAGTATTCTATTGTGTAAATGTACCACATTTTATCCACTCATCTACTGATGGATGCTTGGGTTGCTTCCAAATATTGGCTATTGTAAATAATGCTACAACCACCTTCTTGCATCATATGCAAGAATAAACTTAAAATGGATTACAGACTTAAATGTTATACTCAAAACCATAAAAATTCTAAAAGACCTAGGCAGTAAAATCTCTGACATTTCTTGTGGCAGTATTTTTTTCTGATATATCTCCCTTGGCAAGGAAAACAAAAGAAAAAATAAACAAATAGGACTACATCAAACTAAAAAGTTTATGCACAGCAAAGGAAACCATCAACGAAATGAAAAGACAACCCACTGAATGAGAGAACATATTTGCCAATACATCTTATAAGGGGTTACTACTCCAAATTTATAAAGAACTTATATACAACTCAATGCTAAAAAACCAAACAATCCAATTAAATAACCGGCAAAGGACCTGAATAGACGTTTCTCTAAACAGAACATACAGATGACCAATAGACATATGAACTGTTGCTGAACATCACTAATTATCAGAGAAATGCAAATTAAAACCACAATGAGGGATCACCTCACGCCTGTCAGAATGGCTATCATCAATAAATCAACGAACAACAAGTGCTGGTGAGGATATGGAGAAAAGGGAAGCCTCATTCATGGTTGGTGGGAATGCAGACTGGTGCAGCCACTATGGAAAGCAGTATGGAGTTCCCTCAAAATACTGAAAATGGAACATCCTTATGACCCAGCAATTCCACTTCTGGGAATTTATCTGAAGAAACTCAAAACACTGATTCAAGAGAATATATGCACCCCTATGTTCATTGCAGTGTTATTTACAATAGTAGTAGCCTTTTTAATTTCAATGCTATTTAATATATTTATTGTCATTGTTTTAGCTACCTCTTTCTTCTCCCAGAGAAGAAGACCTGAGAATTCTGATGCTGTGTCCTTTATTCTTCTTATCAGGGAAGAAGCTGTGATGTAATGTTGATCAGATTGCCACAGATTCCTTCTATTTGGCCTCAGTAATCATTTTTGCTGACCACCTTATTGACTCCTCCAGAGGGGCAGTCAGTCCCGATTCTCTGCAACTCAGCCTCATCCTCAGTCCTGCCCTAGTGTCTCAGCAGATGGCCCCTAAAAGTCCTGAAAAAATCTTGGGGGAAAGAGGTCAAGGGACATTGGGCTAGTTTTAGCCAGAGATTTATGTTTATAATAACCTAGAAGAAACAAAAGCATCACATTTAATCATACACCCCATGGCTTACATCTGTCTTTTAGAATGTGACATGAGATAATTAATGTGTAAATACCAAGTAGAGTTTTTGGCACAGAGCGAGAAGTTAACAACTGTTGTTTTTATCTGTCTGTCTTAAACTAATAACTTTGACCAGCAAAGATGGTTTAGAAAAACATTAGATAACTCAGTCTCAGCAATTATGATGGTGTAATGAGTTATGCTGACCTAATGTCCTCACTTCATTTGGCGGCTCAGATATTATAGCCAAAATGTGAATGTGAGATGGCTCTGAACCAAAGATAATGCCTCAAATGACTCCTGCTGTCAAGTCGTTTGGATAGAAGCACCTTTTGCTGCTATACCCTAACTTGGATTAATTTTTGATAATATAGGCCACACGACCTCAATATTAGTGGCGAGGATACACCTTGAGGAAGCTCCCTAGCAACTAGCAAGTGTTTGCAGCTTCTTACAGTTATTGCCTGTTTCAGTGCTGCTGTGGTTGCCACTGTTTACCTGGAGCGATGAGTGGACTAACACAGTCCCCAAACCTCTTCTGAAATCCAAGGAATAACTCACGAGAGCCTTTCTACCTGGCTTATCCAGTGTGTGCTCTCCTGTGGGTGCTGAGGCCATTTTCAGTGAGAAGGTTCTAGTCACACTAACTCAGCAGCAAAAACTGAATTTGTAATAAGAATGAGCTAATGTTTGTTTATTATTTAGCAGGTTATATCTTAGTTCACATCGATTGCCTTATTTTATCCTTACATTAACCCCATGAAGTAGACTCAGCAAGTATTTTTATCTCTTTTATCCATAAAGTTGGAGAATATTGTCTGAGAACATAACTTTCCCTTCAGATGAAATCTGTGTGTCCACCTTTTAAGTGAATTGATAGGGTGGCTAGTCCCAAATGAAACGGCTAACCCTCTCCCTCTTAAACACCCAACTCCGTAGGCAATACTTTGGGAGGTACAATTGCAAGTAGTGGGATATTCTAATGGCATGAGTGTTACGCATTGATGCTTCGTGCTTTGAACCAGTTTCTCCCAGCAAGCTGTTCTGTTGCCCCCCCTCAGAATGATAAAAACTTTTTCATGAATGTTACATTAAACACAAGAATTTTTTTAGCAACATCAACTGTGATGTTGTTGTAATTTTAAAGCAGGCATGGTGATTTCTAATCAGCAACTGGTGAAGGGCCTTGTGAAAAATTATCGCAGAATCACCTGTTTACTGTTGTTTTTTAAAATTCTTTAAGTCCTTGACAAGAAGAGTGGGTACCTGGTAAATATGTGTTAAATGAATGAGCACATGAATTGTGAGAGGCATCATTATCGGTTGATTTGAAACTACAATCCTGTATCCTGTGCATTGACCAAACTGGGCCACTGACCAATTCCTGGATGTTACCTGCACCTCCTTGCACCCTGTACCTTTGGTTACTGCATTTCCTTCATCCTGATTGCCCATCCATTGGCCAGGATCAAATGCCATTTTCTCCCTAAAGCCTTCTCGGCTTCTTCCATCATCACAGATGGAAATGATTGTATTTCAAAAGGTTCTCATGGCACATTGCTATGTCTATTTAGGTCCTTAGCATATTTTTCTTGTATTACAATAAAACATAACATCTTTTGTTTTTTGCATTTAAGTTCTCTGAGACTAGAGATTGTGCTGTGTTCATCTTTGTACCTCAGGCATATATATATTTTTAATCCTAGTATCACATATGCTAGTTTCTCAATCTTTTTTGTTGAATGAAATTTATAGGGAACTAACTTTTCTTTCTATATTATAATACCAAATGTTAGACTCCCCCATCCTTCATAAAACTTTTCAACAAAGATGTTGATGAACATATAAATAAACAGTAAAATGGACAAGACCCCAGGAGTACTAAATTTTTAAAAGACACTGAGCAGGTAAATCTGTTTTGATTGGTTGGGGATGAACAGAATCACTGTAAGAACCACTGACATTTAGTTTAATCTGACAACCTAGAGAGAGAATGCAGCATTTCTCTCCTGACAAGAGCAAAATGTTCATTAAAATTTTTATTTTCTAGTTTATAATTCAGAATGTAGCTCTGGAATAGTCTTCAAGTTATTTCTTTAAGTCACAAAGTCAAAACAGCAACAACAAAAATAGCCCTAGAATATTATTTCTAGTTCAGGCAATAGAGCTAAATATAACTGGCAGGTGCTTGGCTGGGGTTGGAGGTGGGTCCGGAGCCAAGGTGTGGACTGCAGTAGTTATTTTTCTTTTCCTGTTATTCTAGGCAGTTGCCTAGTGGGGTTGATTATTTGTAGGTGAATCTGCAGTGACAGGCAGTTCCCCGAGTGAAGCCTCAGGCAGTGAGGATCGGTGACATGGGCAGGACACTGCAGATTTCCTAGAGCAAGGGGAAGGAACAGCAGCACTGCCATGAGCAGTACTCTCCCAGCTGCCCCTCCTTGTGTTGTTCTTTCAACACAAATTTTCCCAGGGGATTTGCAAAACACTGATTCATTTTAAAAGGTTTTACGGTGAATTCCCTAGCAGAAGCTTCCTTCCCTGCAGAGACAAGTATGAGAGCCTGCAGAAATCTGGGTTACTGACTTAGAAACCAAATAACTGGGATGAATGAATGGGCTGGAGTAAAGAGGCTGGCACAAAGGGAATCCCTTCTGACTGCATCTTTCATGCCGGAGGACACTGGGATGTGAGCGGACACAGCCCATGGGTTTGGGTTGCCAGGGAACCAGAGTTTCCACAGATTTCCATTTTTACTTTATTTCTGATTCAGGGAAGTCATCTTTTTTTTTTACACAGAAAGGATTCAAGAACACTCTCCCTCACCCCTCCTCATTAAGGTCAAACTAATCACATTTACCCCTTGTTGGCTAGAATGTTTCAAATGACACAATTGTTTTTAAATATTTAGCTGTTCGAAAATAGTTGGGAAACATCAGGATGAAAATCTCTGCTTGGTATTCAGGCAGCGTCATGTGGCCCTGGGGGTCTCTGGGTTGGCTGAGAGGTTTAATCCTGCAGCTTCAACTATTCAGGCTCTTCTTCACCCTTGCGGTGAATTTTCCTGTCCCTTGAAAACACCCGCGACTTACTAGGGATATTCTCCCCAATTGCTTGATTTTTATGTTCTTTAAAAGCTCAGTCTTAACTCACGATTTTCTGAAAGAGAAATCAGGTTTTTTTTTTTTTTTTTTTTTAACGGGTAATTTAGCAATATATAATAGTAAAAGCAAACAGGACAGAGTCCTTACTTCTTCCTCTCCTTCACAGAGAAGGAATATGAGGATTTAAATCTTATAGTCTTACATTAAGCAGTTTTCTTCCCATTTGGTGGAAACACAGCCAAATCAAATGGCTTTTGAAATTATGTGGAGCAAAGGCTAAATAAGCCTGCAGCCCCACAGGTGGCTAGCAATGAGCTCTTTGGGTGGCGTGGGTGTCTTTGGGTTGTATGCGGCTGGATACGTGTGTGCACGTGTGTGTACAGTGGGGTTTCATTGCGTGTCTGTGGCATGATTATCCATCTATGAGGGCACCTGACAAGAAGCTTACTATCATACTCTGCCGTTTAGGGTGGCAGTCGATATTAAGGCAAGTTGTTTAAGGTAACATAAGTATTTTTCCTATAAGGCAGGTGACAGTCTAGGAAATGTCACAGAGAGAACTTCCTACAGTTTGTTGAGCATGAGCAGGGCTGGAAAGACAGATCTTCCATCCACTGTCCTGTCACACTACCTGCCTAGGAAGTTCTGCCTTGGAAATCTCAGTCATTTTCTAAAGCTCTGATAGGATGAAGGCCAAAGCAAGATGAGCCGTAGTGTGACCAACTGCCTGTGGCACCTCGGGTAATGAACCCTTGGCGGATCGATGGGATCATCTTCTATCAGAAAAACCTGGACCTTCAGAAGAGTCAGCTGAAATGAGCACAGTTGTGTTTAGTGAAATTCTTAAATTCGCTGTAGCCTTCTGGAGAAGTAATCTTGGTTGAATCGGCAAAGCCTGCTAGCAGACGACGAGGCACCCCGAGGGCGGAGTGTTTTGCAATACCTTTAGCCCATGGTCCTCCAGTGTTAGAGATGCTGCTTGGATTAGTTAGAAATTATTCATGGGAAACAGTGAGATTTCATGGCTCCAATATGGGGAAAGCTACAGCATATAACAAAATGTTATTTCTTCCTCAACATTTCTATAGAGATGAAATCTGGGTGAGATGAGCATCAAGGGCAATGTAGATGGGAAAAAGATGTCACAAAAAAACAAAAATGTCCTGAAATGGTACTTGGGTGGGGGTAGCTGCATTACATAATGCTCTAGATAAAGGAGCTAATAAGTAATAATTGTGGTTATTTCTATATGTTTATATGTACTTGTATATATATTTATAGACACACATATGAATATGTAAACACATGTACCAACTTCATTTAAAAATTAATTAATTTTTTATTACAGATATCCTTCCTTTTTCCCCCATTGACACCCTCCTTCCCACTCCCCCCCACCTTCACTGCACTGTTGTCTGTGTCCATTGGTTGTGCATATATGCATGTAAGTTCTTTGGTTTATTTCTGCCCCCTGCTCCTTCCCTCTGAAGTTTGTCAGTCTGTTCCCTATTTCCATGTCTCTGGATCTATTTTGTTTGTTAGCGTATTTTGTTCATTATATTCCACAAATAAGTGAGATCACGTGATATTTGTCTTTCTCTGATTGGCTTTTTTCACTTAGCATAATACTCTCTAGGTCCCTCCATGTCGTCTCAAAGAGTAAGAGATCTTTCTTTCTTACAGCTGCATAGTATTACACTGTGTATATGTACCACAGCTTTTTTTCTTTATTGATTTTTAGAGAGAGAGGAATAGAGAGGGAGAGAGAGATAGAAATATCAATGAGAGAGAACATCAATTGGCTGACTCCTGCATGCCCCTAACTGGGGATCAGGCCAACAACCTGGACATGTGCCCTGACTGGGAATCAAACCAGCGACCTCGTGGTGCATAGGTCGATGCTCAACCAACTGAGCTACACCAGCTGGGCGTACCACAGCTTTTTTATCTACTCATCTATTGATGGACACTTGGGCTGTTTCCAGATCTTAGCGATTGTAAATAGTGCTGCTATGAACATAGGGGTACATATATTCTTTCTGATTGGTGTTTCAGTGTTTTTAGGATATATTCCTAAAAGTGGGATCACTGGGTCAAATGGCAGTTCCATTTTTAATTTTTTGAGGAAACACCATAGTGTTTTCCATAGTGGCTGCACCAGTCTGCATTCCCACCAGCAGTGTACTAGAGTCCCCTTTTCTCCACACCCTTGCCAGTAGTTGTTTGATGGTTTGTTGATGGCAGCCATTCTGGCAGGTGTGAGGTGATACCTCATTGTTGTTTTAATTTGCATCTCTCTGATGATTAATGCTGTTGAGTATTTTTTCATATGTCTCTTGGTGATTTCTATGTCCTGTTTGGAGAAGTGTCTACTCAGGTCCTCTGCCCATTTTTTAATTGGGTTATTTGTCTTCCTTTTGTTGAGTTGTATGAATACTCTCTATATTTTGAAAATTAACCCCTTGTCCGATGTATCATCGGTAAATATGCTCTCCCATACAGTGGGTTCCCTTTTCATTTTGATGGTGGTTTTTTTTTGCTGTGCAGAAGCTTTTTAGTTTGATGTAGTCCCATTTATTGATTTTTTTCCCCTGCTGCTTCTCCTGCCCTAGGCGATGTATTGGTGAAAATTCTGCTATGGGTGATGTCTGAGATTTTGTTGCCTACATTTTCTTCTAGGATTTTTATGGTTTCATGAGTTACATTTAAGTCTCTTATCTATTTTGAGTGTATGGTGTAAGTTCTTGTGTATGGTGTAAGTTGGTGGTCCAGTTTCATTATTTTGCATGTAGCTGTCCAATTTTCCCAACACCATTTATTGAAGAGACCGTCTTTACTCCGTTGTGTACTCTTGCCTCCTTTGTCAATTATGAATATGTAAGCACATGTACCAACCTCATTTTCAGCATGAACGGGCACCACTACATTCTTCTTCATTTCTCTTTCAGAGTTTGGATTCATCAAAATTAGGGAACTAGTCACCTTAGTTGGTCCTACTATAGGAATGTCTGTCTGTGGAACAGTCATGTTGGAAAGGGTATATATATTTCAGTGTATGGTGTGTCATCAACAAAGGTATAACTTATTGAATTGTGAGGGAGAAGGTAGGAGCGGGGAGAAGAGAATCGAAAGAGCCAAAGGATGAGCTCTTTTTGTGATAGAAGTGGAAAGGTCGTTACCACAGGGAGCTGAAATGCCAGAACCAGAATTTGCACATCTGGAGACCAAGACATGGCTTCCAAACAGGCTGACTCCTCTTGCCCACTTTGATTT
Source organism: Tadarida brasiliensis (assembly GCA_030848825.1). Taxonomy (NCBI): domain Eukaryota; kingdom Metazoa; phylum Chordata; class Mammalia; order Chiroptera; family Molossidae; genus Tadarida; species Tadarida brasiliensis. The sequence goes on along the minus strand of CM061258.1, from coordinate 77,626,688 downwards.
CAAGGACACGAAAGGAAAGACTTTTTAGATTAATGAATAGCTATGTACAGGGGTGGGCAAAAGTAGGTTTACAGTTGTGTGTACATGAAATAGAAATTATGCTTGTATTATTATTTATTAATTATTATATTATTTATTACTAACAACTGTAAACCTACTTTTGCCCACCCCTGTATTACTCGTCTCATATTTCTCCAACATCTCACAGTCATCTTGATGGCTACACTCCACTTTTCTCTGCTGCCTGCCATCATTTTACCTTTCTAAGAGCAAAAGAAAGGGTGAGTAACTTTCATTCCAAAGTGAGTACATTGTCAATTCGATTCAAAACTCCTCTCCCCCTTTTGGGCTCAAATCAGCAGAGAAATGGTTTTATTTAGAGCTTATTCATAAGTCCTCAGAAGCTGAAAGTACAGTTTCTCAGCATGTAAATGTGTGTGCAGGCTGCTGGATCCAGTTATCCTGTGGCTCCCAAGGATGCTTTCAAGGTTGTGTCTGTCTGTTCTGCCAGTAATGGGATCTACGTTGCAAAATGCTCTTTTGTCTTATTTATGTGTAGTACATTGCTTATGCTGCTAAATGCTATTGTGAAAATGGTGTTTACTGCGTAGTGGTTTATAATATCTTGCCCCCTTTTAGAGAAGTCTCTGGTTTTGATATAATGCAAGACTTTTGTTTAGGAATAAAATCACGTGGCCAGGAGGAAACAGATAGTTGCAGTATTGTTTATTTGGTTTGTCTCCATGTCTGGTTTCCTCAGCAGGCTCTTGTTCAAAGTATACATGGGGAAGAGACAGAAGATGAAGATAAATGATAATGGGATGCACGCTGTTCTTGTTCCCCAGTTACTTGGGAGAGCTCTTTCCTAATAGAAAAATGATGGTTGAACCAGAGAGCTTTCAGGAGCGCTTTGAACCACACTCCATCCTTTTAAAGACATTATGTCCCATAGGTGCCTAAAAATAGGGAGGAAACTGTTGGGCATGTGAAAGAGTTACCTCCTGTGTGCGCATGCATGTAATGTGTACTTTGGGAATTGCTTCTATATGTGCTCTTTCATGGAGGGGAGTGGGTCATATCCCTCAGGAAGGTTCAGGAGGGGATTGTGGAAGAGTCTGAGAACCTGTATTTTAAGGAGCCTAATATTTCTCAAAAATCATATAATTGTTGCATCAGAAATTATCACCTTGAAAAACTTTTATAAAGTAGAGGAGAAGAGTATTTTGAGCTTCACTGTTTAGAAGTCATATGAAACTGGAAACAAACATATGTGGTCCAAATATCATGTTAACTGAAATAAAAAAATTTTTCCACTTCTTATAAATCTGGCTTTAGTAAATGAGACCATATGCTTTAGGGTCTTCAGCACCTAAATGAGGCTTCTCAGAAACATAATGCATTTCTTTCTAGTTACTCGATGCACAGATTTTTTGTTGTTGTTGTTGCAAGAACAGTTGGTCACTGGTTAACTTATTAATTAGGCTTTCCCATGGATCCTTAATATTTCTTCCTCTACTTCACTTCCCTCAAGAGCAATTAAATTTGGTGATGAGAAAGAGTATATATAAAGAGAGTGTTTATTATTTTTTTAAGCTTAGAGAAGGAAGGGAGAAATTTTTAATGTCATATTGTATTTAATAAAAAAATTTTTTTCCAGTCTCGTGACTGTGCTATCTAGAGAGATTTCAAAGTCTTGAGTACATGCAGTCGTTAGAAGTTATTACTAGGTTAATTAGAAGCTGTGCCTTTTAATGATTCAAAATTATTCAGGGGAGAAAATTTAGAGAAGAGAATTCAGGGAGAGAATGTCTCAAAAAGCTGCTCTCCCATGAAGGTCATGCTATTGTTATAGCAACATGTGCTTGTGTTCTTGTTAGAAATGCTCATATACTTGCTTTGTATTACCTGTGTTAAGTGATATATTAAAATAATTTCTGTTCATTGACTAAGTTAAAATACTAGACCAGCTTGACCCTGATATCATTGGTTAATGAGTCCCCTTGAGATCCAGTCCTCCCCAGTACACTTTCTACCTCTTAGGCTAATGTCTCTTGGTCCCCTTTGCTGGATCCTCTTTCTCTGCCATTGTTGTGTGACTGGACCTGGGTGCTCTCTGAATGGTTTAACACCGCTGTGTCTTGATGGCTAGAAATCACTTTCCCAGTCCAGACCTTTCTCCTGAGCTCCTGATCCACACATATAATTGATACCTCCCTTACCTCTCAAACTCAATATATCTAAATTTAATTCATACCCCCCCAATACATCTGCTCTCATTTTGGTGGAAATAGGGATATCAACTTTGACTCTTTTCTCTCGTTCATATGAGAAACCCATTCAGTCATCAAATCCTGTAGATTTTGTCTCTATAACTCTCTCAAACCTGTTGCCCCCTCCGTAGTTCTGACAAAGCTATAGTTGATCCCTTGGTCTACTTTTGACCTAGGATGCTTAGACTACTTCTATCCCTGGCCAACCCATAAGGATATCAGGTGCACAAATGTTTCTCTTTCCCGATCTTGGGTTTCTTCCACGCAGTGAAACTAGCTAGTAATAAACTAAGCCTGGCATTGTGGATATGGTTTGTTATCTACATGGACTGGGTTGGAATCCTTTGGAGAATCGACAGAGCTATAGTGCCCCAGAACTCTAACACATTGGTAGTTCCCATCTGGGACCTCCCTCCGGGCAGTCTTACAAATTTACCTGCTTATAGTATAAGGTGCTACTTCCAACTTCTTGTGTGTTCATACTTAATAAAGGGTGTGACTTGGTGCTCTAGACATCCTTATTTGGCACATAAGCAAGTGTTCCTTTGTTATAAACTCTAATGACCCAAAGGCCAGATGATTTCCTTCCAAATGGTTTGCTTCTATGACCAAAACTTTGTAAGTAGATGCTCCCTTTTCATTCTATGTCTCTAATTTGATTGTAATGGACACATCTTTCCATTTATAGTCTTCCTCCCTATCCTCTCTCCTTCTCCTCTGGCTCCTCCTCCAGCTCCACTTCCTTCTCCTCCTCTTTCTTCTTCTATTTAAACCATATACTCCATACACTCTTGGTTTTGTCTTGTCTTTGTTTTTGACAGAGCCCCCCCCTCACCTGTTTTGAGGGCTTGGGTAGGATTTTTATTAATAAATTCAAAGTTGGACTGTTCAGTATTTTTTTGAGTTTTATTCGAGCTATTTTTAGCTGTTTCAGTGCAAGAGAGCAGTGTTGGGTAAAAAGATTTGAGTTATTGTAATATATGATAGAAGAAAAATGGAAAGGGCATTAGGGTGTTTACAACCATTTAGTAAATATATTGCACAGAGATCACATCAACAGTGGCAATATAATTTATAATCATTATGAGTGTGAAACATAATAGGATCCATTAAATAGATTCTACTAAGAGATGTGTGGGTTTGTAGTGTGTCACTTTGGCTAGGCTGAGCCAACAGAGGCCCTTTTTGAAGGGATCTTACATTCACTCATTTCTGAAGTATTTTTAGTTTTCCTTTTATATTTTATTTATTTATTTGTTAATCCTCAGTCAAGGATATTTTTCCATTGATTTTAGAACAAAGTAGAAAAGAGGGAGGTGGCGAGAGAGAGAGAGAGAGACAGAGAGAGAGAGAGAGAGAGAGAGAGGGAGAGAGAGAGAAACATCCATGTAAGAGAGACACACTGATTGATTGCCTCCCACATGACCCCAACTGGGGCCGGGGATCGAACCTGCAACCCAGGTACTTGCCCCTGACTGGGAATCAAACCCACGATCCTTCAGTCCATGGGCTGATGCTCTAACCACCGAGCGAAACTGGCCAGTGAAGCTCATCATTCTCTCACACATTTTTCTGTTTAATCTGCAAACTCTATATTTTCCTGTTTAATTTGTCTCAAGTTTTCCCTTCTGTTAGAGCTACCTCATAACTTTAGATCCTCTTCTTTCTATAATGTGAATAATTGGTCTTCCAGTCTCCAGTTTTGCACCCCCTCCCCCATTTATTAGCCAGATAAACTTTCTGAATTGCAGATCTGACTAGGAGGCTCTCTGTATAGTATACAAGCTCCTTTATTCCTAGGCCCTCCTGTCTATCTCTCTTTCTGGCATTGACCCTCCTTGAAACTTATATTTCAGCCATAAGAAATTGTTTGTGGATCCTTTGGCTGAATAGCTGGTTTGATCCTTCTGAGCTCCTGAGGCTCATTTTTTCTCTCTCTGTAATGCTTTTAGCCACCCTCCACCCCATCCCATTGCCTGAACTACAACCATTCAGTTTTTAAAAGTTGTCCCAACTGTGAGCTCAAGAATTTTTCATCTTAAAGACCTTCTTGTTCTCACTTCTCCCACAGTAGAATTGACCACTCTTCCTGTTAAGTCTCCACTATGCCCTGTACATGCTTCTTAATAGTATTGGGTAACGCTTTTAAGGGCAATAGAAGCTAACTCTAGGCTCTGCTCTGAGCACTTTACACAAACCACTTGCTTGGTTACCTGTCTATCTCTCCTATGGGCTGGAAAAGTCTTGAAAATATTTTAAAGTTATTACCTTTTAATTATACAAATAATAGATGCAATCAGAGGAGAAATATATATTCCCATAATAAATTCTCACTACCTGTGTTTGTAATACATATACTCTGTCCTCCTCCTGCTCTTGTTTCTAAGATTGATCCCTCTGCTTGTGTCCTGGAAGCCTACCCTCTCTCATCTTTTAAGGGACTACTTTTCTGCAGTTATTTGCTTTCTTTCTTTCATCTTCTCCTACAGTGCTAAAGAGCTTACATCACCAGTTTTCAAATCATGGCTCTGCAACTCTGATTTCTCTGTGCCTCAGTAACTTTAGCTTTAAAATGATGATACTTTTGATAATTAAATAGACAATATAAAATAATGTGTGGGACAGTGCCTGGCATAATGTAAATGCTGAATGAGTGTTAATCAGAAGATTAATAAAAATGATTTGTAAAATGCCTTATTATTATGAACTAACAAATATCACCTCCAGCTACTGACCCATTTTCATTTCTGCTTCACAGCAACATACTTGAAGGAGTAGCTTATATTTGCTGTCTCATTCTCTTTTTCCTTCTCTCCCTAACTCATTAGTGTGACTTTTATTTAAACCAGTCCAGTGAAGCAACTCTTACCACACTTATCAAGGTCACCAGTGACTTATACCATGTCAGAGTCAACTGTCAGTTCTCTCTCTTTGTCCCAGTTGACCTCTCAACAGACATTGACACAGGTGATGACTCCCCCTTGAAATGCGTTCTTCTTTAGGCTTCAATGACAAAGTAAACCTGCTTTCCCCTCACCTTTTGGGCCTTCTTCTTGTCCTGTTACTGGCTTATCTCCTCTCCTCTATTAGGCTTCTGAAAGTAAGAGTCCTCCAGGACTCAGTCTGTCTTGTTCCTGCTTTTTCTTTACCTATATTCTCATCCCACCTGATCCTACTTAGTCCTGTGGCTTCAGATACCATCTATATGTTGGTAAATCCTCAAATTTATTTTCCAGCCCAAATCTCTTTCCTGGGTTCCTCACTTAGATATGGAACTGATTATTGGACATTACTACAGATATAGTCATTTGGGGGGTAACTTGCTCCAAAATAGAACTATTAATTCTTCTTCTCCAAAGTTGCTCCCTGTCCCCCACCCCAAATAAATGGCACACCATTCATTTTAGGCTGCAGTCTAGGAGTCATCCTGGATTACTTTCTTGCTCTTATTTCCTATTAAAGTCCCCATGATCTGTCTTTGCATTGTTTTTCCCGGCTCTATTTTTCACTCCTCCTTTAGGCTTCCTTGCTCTAAAACTTCCATTACACTTAGAATAACATCTACTCTCTTTGATATGACCTAGAAGGTCTCACATGATGTTGTTCTTTCCTAGCTCTGGGACCTCATCTTTTGCTTCTTTCCTTGCTCTTTTCACTGTGGCCACACTGTATTTATTTGACCTTGAGTATGCCAAGCTCATTCCAGTGTCAGTGCCTTGCACTAGTTTTTCCTTCTCTACTAATGTTCTTTCCCTAAATATTTACGTGGGTGCTACCTTCTCATCATACACAGTAGTAGGTATCAACAGAATTGCCTATATTTATTTAAAGTTATTAATTAAAAATGATCTCCTTTATTGATCTATATTTTATTTTTATCACTGTTAATAAGTCGAGAGCTAACTTATTTTTCCTCCCAAAATTTAGCCAATGGTTTCAACACCATCTGTAAAATAGACAACTATTTTCTTCATTCACTTGAAGTGCCAATGGTGGACACCTAGACTCCTTGAACTAGCATTTCTTATGAAAGAGTCAGTGATTATACTTAACTCAGATCTGTATTTCACAGGTTATCTAGCAAGTCCTACATTTGGTTGAAAATTCCTCTGCCCCCAAGAAATTTCAATTTTATGTTGGTATCTACTATCCAAAATAATTAGTGAACAACTATGACTATCTTGTGAATATTATAAGAAATGTCCAAGTAAAATACCTATTAACTACCTCCTCATCTGTAAATAATTTTCTAGCTCCTTCAGCTCTAAATTTTGTGATTCTAGGCTTGGGCTTCTTAAAAGTTTTCCCTTCATTTTTAAATGAACTCTACTCATATACACTGATATTCAAGATATTCTAAAGTTTTCATACTACATTCTTTGCTTTAGGGATTATTAAGGTGTAGAAATTCAACCATTTCTAGGTATTTCTTTTTCCTGAAAAAGCATTTTCAACATCAAAGACTTAGTGTTTGTTGTTAGCTATTTGAGTTTCTAAATATTCCCTCCCATCAACATTGTTCCCTTTTTTATCTCAGCTGCTACATTTCTTTTTAAATATATGACTAGACAAAATGTTGATAATAGTGGGTACCCCGGGAGTATTCTGGAGTTGTGCAAGCTTTATTCTTTTTCTCTTATTAATGCTGAAAATTTCTGATCCTTGGAAGCAAAATGAAATGCAGAAATATCAATGTTTGTTCAAGGTCTTTCTTAAAAAAATTTTTTTTAAAATAGCTGTGCTGAATTTGTACCTTATTTGGACAATTGCCATATTGAAAGACTCATAATGCTCTGCTACATGACTTCTCTCTTGCCCTCTAAGAAAAAGGGCTAAACATTTTAAATGGAAATAGCAAGCCTATTATGTAGGAAGTGTGGTTGTAAAGCAGAATGTCATTTTGATAACTGAAAGCAAGAAAACTGAACAAAGCCTGGCTTTCCTATTTTCAGTGCCAAATAAATAATGTATTTTTTCAAAGCCTATATCTTTGGATGCAAACCTAGTTTTTGGTAAAAAAGCAAAGCATTTCAACTCTATTATTGGCCTGTGGATTGTTTCTGTTTTCCACTAATTCTGAAATTGCAGTCAATTAGGTACTTTTTCTTGTGACAAATTGGAACCAGAAGGGAATTTTATGAATTCAAACAGAGATATTTGAGCTAAAAATGTCTTCAAAGCATTTCTTTGCACATTTTCTCTTTAGAATTATAAAGTACATTAATTTTCTGATATTATTAATTATGAGATGTTTAAGGCTTAGCCTTATGTAAAGTTAATACAAGACATGCTTTATTATGAATCCATATCTATTTTAAGCTTATTTAAATAATTTGCATTTTCTTACATATTTGGTAGACTTATTAGAATGGGACTTCTTAATCCTAGATTCCCACACCTTCTCCTTTACTCTCAATTCCTGTTTTTTCAGACTGTATTCTTACTGATGATCTATGATAGTTAACTTTTTTGAGTATGTCAGCATCATCTGGATTTCTCATTCTGTGTAGTGAAAGTGATATGTTTCTTTTTGTGGTTGGGCATAATATTTGGGGTTTCTGTTGGGCAAAACTTCCATTTCAATGTTTTCATTTTGGAATAAATATTTCAAATCCTGTAAGCACCAACCTGAGAAAGCAGTGGTCATGTTTGAAACATTTAGTGGATGAGGGATTTGGTAGATATTTTTGGTGCCCTGCCCAGATCCCCTTTACCCATGAATTTAAATATCTAGTTCAGACTCTGCTTCTAGAGAATCTGACCTGTGATGGTTGGTACCAGAATAGGGGTCATGGAAAACAGGCTCCAAGGGATTCTGAAGTTGGATTACTTCCCAGGTGGCTGGCAATGAGACCCGATCACTAGTGATAGGTTAGGTACTTTGGTGTGTAGCAGCAGGGCAACTGTTAAACCTTTACTTGTGGTGAACTGGGGTGGGATACAGGTGGAAGGAGATGCACTGGCTCATGTAATATCTCTGGCATTTGAAAGGGTCAGGGAGCAATAGTATTATAAGGATGGAATTGGGTGCCTGTTGTTGAATGCCCTTCATGCTATTGTGACTAATCACCAACTCAGATGAAAGTGTGAGAATAGATGGTTTCCTTGGCAGCATTTAGAGGCATGACAGAGTTAAAGACCAGGCATATGACTTAATTGTAAGAGTGATAGAACTTTGGAAAAAGCTGAATTCTCAACCTATGACAAAGTCATGTTCCCGATAGACTGGGAGTAAGACTCTGAGATTTGGGATGGAGCTAGCTGGGTACATGTACTCAAGTACCTGAAATTCCCAGATTCCATTAACTCTGGGAACTGTAGTAGGTTCCCTTCTTGGGATACAGAGTCCTCCTGCTTGCTATACTATGGGTATGCCACATATGATAGAAGTGCCTACAGGACAATAGTGGCCCTCTCAGGATCTTTCCCCATCTCTCTTCCTTAACACCAGACCAGTAACTAGGGTCAAGTCTCAGCATGACCCAAAAGGGAAAGACTAGGCTTGCTATGGAGGGAAGGCATGTGGATGGACATATGGAGTAGACATGAAGTGTGAATATCTTTGCGTCACATGCTAGTATACAACAGAAAGCATTTACTGGGGAAGAGTCACTTACCAAGTAGACAGAATGACAGCCAATTGGTGTTAGCTAGCCTCTATTCTCAGCCACCTGAGTGCTCATGAATAGAGTAATGATAGTGGGAGATATAAAGTCTATGTATGGATCCATTAGCATGGGGTATCTCCATTTAGGCTTATCTAGATGGTTATGAATGGTTGACCTATCAACACAGTTCTGATGCTAAGCTCCTGATATAGCAACATTCCTCAAGGTTAAGCAACCAGGCACTTGGTGGCAAGTTGATTAAATTGAATCTCTTAGACTCTGGAAAGGGCAATAATTCATCTTAACTGGGATAGATAAATGTTCTGACTATGGATTTGTCTTCCACCTTCAAGGCTTAGATTAGAAACACTATCCAAAGGCCTTCAGAATGTTTGGCTCACCAACATGGGATCCTGCATAACATCACATAGGACCAAGAGACATACTTTACAGAAAAAGAGGTGTGGCAGAAGGCATAGAGCTATGGAATTCACTTCATCCCAAATCATTCAGAAGCTGCTGGACAGACGTGTCAGTTGAGTCCTCCAGGAAACAGATGCTCAGATGCAATAGGAGTGCAAAAGGGTATTGGAAGAGGGTAATGCCTTCGAAAGACTAAAGGGGGATGAAACAGAATTGGACCAGAAGATGGGAAGCTTCTTGTTTAGATTAAAACAATGTCCACTTATTGCTATTTGGGAGTACCTCAACAAATGTCTAACTCTCTGCTGGTAGAGACCTCTTTTAAAATCAGATTATCTGATATGTTTGAACACTTAGAAATGATACTGGTAAGCATTTCTGAATGCTTAATATCTAAAAATTTTAACTGAGTAAATGGCAGAATAAACATATTATTTAGATGCATGAAAGGCAAATCCCAGAAGAAACACTTCAAGCAGTTGAAAGTGTTGATCCTGGGAAGCTGAATGGATATTTGAGAGGAGTGAGAGAAGTAAGTGCTGTTTCTCATTAGGAGCTTTTTTAGTATATTTGACTCTTCAACTATATGTTTATATTACCTTGATAAAAGTGCCAATTAATTAAACCAATTCTCCATACAACTCATTTGAGGAAGGTACTATGTAACTTTGTGATCATCTCAGCCTTATTCCTTGACTTATTAATGACAATGGAATCCAGTCATTAGAGTGGTTTATGCCCTATGTGCTTTGTTGAACTAGATCTTCTGGGTTTCTGAGTGAATAAGGTGGGTGGAGTACTGAAGTGGGGGTTCTGAAAGGTGTTAGTGGAGGGCTGAGTATTTGACAGTGGCCTGTGAGTTGAGAAGGACATTTCCAGCAATATTCACAAAAGTGCTGCTACATGTTCATGGGATGTATATCCACAAAAATGTCTGTGGCACAGAGTATTTTTCACCTTTATAACCCCCAAGGTGCCTTGGAATGTAGTAAGTGATCAATAGATAATTGTTGAATGGGGTTGAATTACTTGATATATGCTAAGGAATACAATTTATCTTGATCTTTTATTTTGTCTTTGTGTTACTTTGACCTCTTTAAAAATTAATTAATCATTATATATTGTAATAAACTAATATATCTAGTTAATACAATACAATCTAGTTATATGATAGTAATAGAAAAGGAAGAAAGTCTTTTTAACAAAGACCATGGTAGATGTGTTGCTCAATATATAGACACATTTTAAAAAGCATCTGTGTAGCTCTGGCTGGTTTGGCTCAGTGGTTAGTGTGTTGGCTCATGGCCTGAAGGGTTGAGTACCTGAGTTGCATGTTCGATCCCGGGGTCATATGGGAGACAACCAATCGATATGTCTCTCTTACATAGATGTTTTTTTCTCTCTCTCTCCCTCCCACCCTATCTAAAAATAAATGGAAAATATTCTTGGGTGAGGATTAACAACTGCAACAACAAAAAAGCATCTGTGTATGAGTTGCTTGCTTGCAGGCAATTATTATGCATCTTTGAAATCACATTTTCCTTTCTTTAAAAAATATGTTTTTATTGATTTTTAGAGCGAGAGGAAGGGAGAGGGAGAGAGAAACATCCTGCAAGCTCTCTACTGGGGATTGAGCTCACAACCTGGGCATGTGTCCTGACCAGGAATCGACCCAGCAACCTCTTGGTTCATGAGTCGATGCTCAACCACTGAGTTCTAATCACTGTCCACATTTAAAATTCTCACAACAGACTGACAAAGGTATTATGTCCCAAGAATTCTTATGCATATTTTATAGCTGAGAAAATACAAAGGCAGAATAAGGAGAAATGTTAGTGGAGTTTAGAGCCAAAGGGTGGCCTTCATTCTCCATATCCTTGCTCTACTGCAAGAGAATTTTGCCTGGCCTCTGCCCAGTACCTTCTATCAGTCCCAGAGCAAATAATCTTCGATACTACTAATTTCTATAATTGTTTTCTGATTTTCAGTTGCCCATTTGTTTTATGTTCTTTCTAATCTTTTTCTCTTGTACTTTTTTCTTGGCTTATTTTCTTTTTTCTACTTTCTACTCTTTATTCCTGGCACACTGGAACATTTAATTCTCATCCTGTCCCTTTTCTATAATTTAAATGCTATATTTTACACAGATTTTTGATCAACTAAGAATCTCCATTTGGATTAGGTCCAGAGTCATAAAATTGTAATGAATTGTCAACATTTACAAAGGTCTGATGTTATTATTCTGAGAAAGCATAAAAGACAAGAGCTGGGTAGGTGACTATCAAATGAGAGATGAGGTACTGTACTAAGTTGTGAAAAGAAAAGTGGCATTTGGGAGGCCTTGCAAGGATAGAAAAAGAATGGTAAAACTTCAGCAGTAGGTGCTCTTGGGGCAAAAGAGATTAGAAACTTTGCAGGAGACCCATATGAAAAAGACCCAGCTTCCCCTGGATCTAAGGGGCCGAGTGTTTGAAACAGTTCTTGCATTGAAGTGAAGAAAAAGCGAGCCATCAAGGAATGATAGATCTACCCAACTGTAGTTTATATTCGAGAGTTCCCTTGATTGCACCAAAGTAGACTGTGTAATTTAAATGGCTGGTGCTGTATGCGTTACCACTGAATAGAGGATACAGATAAAAGTGGAAGGGGATAGTGCCCTGGGTTACAGCAAAGCCAGCCTTTGGGGGGGGGGGGGTGATCTCTGTGCTGTAGCAGTCAGAACACACCACCACTGCAAATTCCTTGGAGAGTTAAAGATGCATCATGTAAAGAAGCAGCCTGAACTTCCTGATACCTCTATTTTATTCTAAGAATCATTTGATTCTACACTATAATTGGCAGCAGATGATTTTGAGTAGAGCCTAATATCTTCTCTTTGCTATGGCAGATCACAATTTTCGAGGTGGCTGGTGGAGATAGGAGTCAGGGAGGAGGGTAGTGCATATGGACAACTTTACACCCACAATGACCACTGCTTTGTGGAGATCTTTCTGTCTGAGTGTAATGCGGCATCCTGATTTGTTATGTATTTATATTATTAAGGTCTAACATCACGATAGCCTGATCAATCTTATTTTTCAAGGCATTGGTACTCCTTAATCGAGTAAGAACAGTTCCAAACAACATAGCAATAGTATCTCTTTTGAAGATTTGCGAATGTGACTGTAAAAGAGAAAAATGTGGAATTTCTTCTAACACCCAGAGTTAAAATTAGCTTCCGTTTTATAATTGAATTTGTTTACATGAGTATACTGATTATTTTTGTTCATGTGTGAACACAAAATCTAAGCTGTGAGAAATGTATATGTTCTATTTCTTTTGAAATGAATCAGCAGGAAAGGTCCTGGGGATAGATCCCAAGACAGGTGTCAGGGTGGAGATCAGTAAACGTGCAAACACCTGCTTATGCGTTGCGAGTGCCCTGCCCGCACCCCTTCAGCACCGGTTCCAGTTCCCTATGCACTGTCTTCCTGTGCTTTCTCTCTGGAAGGGCTGCCCTCAGGCTTTTGGGGATGGCTTTGCCATAGTGTAAGGAAACCAGGGAGTGCCTGGGAATTTCTCCCCCCACAACCAGGCCTTAACCAGTGATAAACAAATGTGAGGCAATAAATACTCATCTTCCTTGCTTTTGATGGGACAGTAGCTTACCCTGTCTCCAGAGGTCTCCTGTGGGACTGAGCAAACACTGCATTCTCTAAAACTTGGCTTGAAATGCCACCCTTACATGGCATCCCTCCCTGTCAGAGCTCCTTTCCCCACCCCCTACTGTTCATTTCTCAGAATACTTCCTAATACATCACTTTCCCCTGAACCTGCATTGCAGGGTCTGCCTCTGGGAAACCAACCTCAGACATTTACCGCATGGAGTTAGAAATGGAGTCACTCAGAGTGGCAGATTGTGGTATTGTGGTTCTTAATAAGTTTTCATTCTCTGACTACTCTTATCGCTGTTCCTGCTTCTGTTTTGTATAAAAATTGCTCAGTGGTCCTCTGTAGGTTTTTACGATAGGTATGGCATGTTAAAAATTCATAGTGTATTTAAGTACACCTTCAATTTTGCATATTAGTAGGTCATTTGCTAATAAATAAGAGTTATTTTTATGCTTGGGAAGGGAATTCCTCTTTAGCATTCAGATTCATGGATCTGCTTTGTAAACAAATGACTTCCTATAACATAATTTATTTCAGTGGGTTGGAAGCAGCACTAAAAATATATCTGTTATCTGCATAAATCTATAAATGGAAGAGGGAGAAGGAAAAATGAGAGGTAAGGGAAGGTTGCTAATATTTACTGAGATGCTACCATGTACAGTACCAGCGTATGTAATCTGAAGACTGAGAGGTTAAGGAACTTGCCCCAAGGTCACACAATTAGTGACTAGTGAGCCAGAAATTTAAGCCAGAACAGAACAGAATAGAAAAGAGTAAAATGAAGCTCCTTTGTGGTTTTACTCTTACTTGGTATGATAATTCTGCTTCTGTTGTCTTCACGCAAGCACGAATCTCCTTGGATTAATTGCCAGTGGCCACCTTTCCCCCCATTCTCATAGCCAAAGGCCTAGGTCAGGTTTCAGTGCACTGTTGCCACCTGCTCTGCTCACTCCCTCTTGCCCGGGAGGACCGGCATCATCTCTTTTTAGCGTGCTGTGGTGTGTCTTTGTCCCCAGAACACAGCTGTGGTTCCCCAATCACTTTCCCATAAAGTTAGATATTTTTATGATGGTCTTATGAACTCCCCATCAGTTGAAGGAAAGTCCTTTTGCCAATTGCTGTCATCACTCATTTGCTTTGGCACATGCGTTTGGCTTAGGAGGAGAAGCCAATTTGCTTTTGAGCCAAGCACAAGCGAGACTCAGGCCTTGGATACCCTCTTGGTTCTTCCTTCCCTCCTGACTCTGCTGGAGGAGGATGTGCTGATCCATGTGCTGTCCGCCAGGCCCTACATTGAATTCAGCTGAGTGTCGTTGGTATCTGCAGATGGGCCTACTCTATATTTTCCTGTCGTGAATCTTTATATGCTGCTGTTATTTATTTTCCTCAGACTTTCCATCACTTGGTTGAACCTCCAATTTCCTTGTGGCTTTCTGCGACTTTGATAATTTGTGTTTATTTTAAGTGAAATGTCAGAGAGTTCAGAGCTTAGAGCTGAAAGCAACTTTAGAAGTCATCAAATCCAATCATCTCTATTTATTTAATTTAATTTGTTCAATTCATGATGTAAATCTTTTCATAATTATAAAAGTCATATAATTTTTAGTTTAGGAAACTTTGAAGACAGAAAGGAGAAAACAAACAGATCCCATGTAATGTAACTATCTAATGATAACTGTTGCTAATATTTTGATGTACATATTTAAAAGAAATACTGTTTATGTCTGTCATTTAAAAATATAGTATGAATAGTTTATTTCCTTCATCTATGTTTTCTTTCAAGATATTTTAATTAAGTATGTAATAAATAAATGCATACTCATTGTTAAAAATTCTAACGATATAAAGTAAATTTTTCCTTGATCCCTTTTTCCTGTTTACCTCCCCAATCTGTTTTCTACTCAGACATAATCACTGTTATCAATTTAATGTGAATACTTTCATGTCTATTTTTATGTATTTATATACATATGTATGTGCACATACATGTATAAAACACTACTTTTGTCCTTATCTGTGTGCTGGTCTGAAACATGCATTCTTCACCTAAGAATATACTCTAGACATCTATCCATGTCAGTCAGGATCCTGACAGAAAACAAATGGCTCAACTCAAATTAAGTCATTTGAGGAGAGTCTGATAAACTGGACTTGATGGCCAGGGTATGGGGAAGCCACAGGGGACAGTACAGTACCCTGAGATTCGTAATAAAGAGAGAGCTGTTACCCCCTCTAGATCAGATGCGGGGAGGGTAGGGAGGAGCTTTGGGGGTGAGGCAGGTAGTGGGAAGGAGAAAAGAGGGAGGGAGAGAGAATATGAAGAGTGGGCTGCTTGGCAAGACCAAGTTAGTTAGGACAGAGACAGTCAATCTGTACCAAACCCACAGGGAGGGAGCCAGGGGAATAAAAAATCACACAACTTCTCTATTATGGATTAAATGTTTGTGTATCACCTAAATCCATATGTTGAAGCCCTAACCCCAGCATAATGGTATTTGGAGATGGGACTTTGGAAGGGAATTAGGGTTAGATGAGGTCGTGAGGGTGGGGCCCCATGACGGGATTAGTGCCCTGATGAGAGGAGACATGAGTGCTTGCTCCTCTCTTCTCATGCATGCACTGAGAACAGGCCATGTGAGCACAGAGTGAGAAGGTGGCTGTCTGCACGGCAGGGAGAATCCTCACCAGAAGTCAAACCTGCCAGACTTTGATCTTGGACTTTCCAGACTCCAGAGCTGTTAGAAATGTCTGTTGTGTAAGTACCCAGTTGGCGGTATTTTGTAATGCAGCCCCAGCTGACTAATATCCTTCCTCTGATCTTGGAGGGAGATCCTCATCGGCTGAAATAACAAGGAGCTGGAGAGCAAGAGAGTGTATATTGATGCAGTCCATATATGTCAGTCTCCCAAGGTGCAGTGCTGGCACATTCATACAGATTTAATTCTTTCAATAAAATTTCAATGCCTCTAGATGACAGGCACTGTTACAAGGACAAGAGAATAAAAGTCACTGTCCTTCAGGAGCTCACTTTTATTCTGTTGGAGGCAGTGTCCCATAGAATGCAGAGTATATCTCAGCTTGTGTGCATCTGAATTTGTTAAAGATTTGTTACTGATAGGAATTTATGATGCTTTGATTTTTTCTTATTTAAACAGTGCTGCATGGACATTCTTGTTTGTGCAACTTTCTGCACACGTAGTAATATTTCTCATCAGCCAATACTGAGAAGTAGAATGGCTGGATTAAAGGAAATATGCATATTTAATATTAAATAGGCTGATCTAAATTATACGTCTACTAATAGGGGTATAAGAATGCTTATTCCTCCTCCCTCAACAGCAGTTGTTGTTATTCTCGAGAAGTTTTTCCAATCTAATGGGGAGGGAGGACATGGATCATGGGTCACTGTTATCTGAGTTTGAATCTTGCTGAGTACTGGACTTAGAACTTTTTAATGTATTTATGTCTATTTGTGTTTCCTCTTTTATGAATTGCCTTGGTTGTTCATATCTTTTGGCTATGTTTTTTAAGATTCATTATCTCTTTCATTTCTCTCTAAGAATTCTTTATATAGTTTATATTAATCTAAAGTCTTTTTCTATTTGCTTTAGTAACACTGTTTATTCAGGTTTTAGGTTGTGCTTCTACTTGAGGCCTCTCAGTCATGGTGCTGATGTTGGGCATTGTTCAGTTGTACTCATTTCATCAAGATGCCTTCTTCACTCCTTTGCAGATGTGTCATCCTATCCCCAGTGAATGGGGTCTATATGAATGGGGAGAATATACCTGTAGCTACTTCCTAGGATTGCAATTCCCCTGTTTTTCCAGAGAGTGTCAGTTACCTGGGGCACTGTTCTCATGTTCTGGCTCCTGTGCCCACCTAACTGCTCTAGTCTGGGGGCAGATGCCTTTGCAACCTCTCCATGCCTTTGCTAAGCATGGAGAGGTTGGTGAGGGGCAGGCCACCTGGCTGCTCTTGCTGCAGGCTCCTTGCCAGCCACACTGCAGCTGCCCAGGGACTCTTCTCCTCTCTGTCCTGCTTCTCTGAGCCAGGCCTTCCCTGGAGTCACTCCCACCTTACACAGCTGTCCCTTTCTTGTATGGACTATGGGCTAGGCCTTCCCATTTCCCTCTAAGCCCATTTGCCTCTGTCTTTCAGGGAGTCCTCAGAAATGTATGTGCCCAAGAATACCCCTTCTTGCTTTTTAGGGCTCTTACAGAATTCAAATATATATATTTTTTACATTCTGTCATTATCAGAGATTTTCAGCCAGAGGGAGAAGGCTGAAGCATGAACTAGCCCAGGGGTTGCCAACCTTTTTCTGTGCAGGGACAGGTAGGAAGCATCTGAGGCTTTACATGCCAGATGGTTTCTGTCATAGCCACTCAGCTCTGCCTTTGTAGTGCAGAAGCAGCCATAGATGCTAAGTGATGAGTGGACGTGGCTGTGTTCCAATCAACCCGAGTTAGAAAGCAGGCATTGGAAAGGATGTGACTTGCAGGCCCTCATTTGCAGACACCTGACCTAGATGCCTTCTACCTTCTGCAACAGATGAAGAACCCGGGGCCTAGAGGAGGTGGAGAGATGCGCCCAAAGCTGCTCGAATAGTGGGCGGAAGAACTGGATTGACCACCTCATGTGCCTACTCATCTGCGATCTTTCATCCACTTTGCTCTTTTTGCAGCATTAAAGCGATTCCTAAACATCATCTAAGTTCTTCCAGAAGTGACTTTCAACTTTGTAATTTTTGTTCTGTGACTTGAAGGCCAATAAAGTGCAGGCCAAGTCCCCTAACTCTGGAGCTTCTGGGAAATCAGAGAGCCGAGGGCTTGCTTGGCTTTAGGACTGAGGGACCATTGCCCACATTCCAGCCTCTCCTTTTATGAGCTGTAGAGGAATTTGGCAAGATAGATGGAGCATAAAGTATTTGAGCTCTTCAGAGACAAGGTTCTAACTCAACCATAAATATTATTCCTTAGTTTTAGTCAGTGTGGCCCACCAGGGAAAGAATTTTATATAAGAGTGAAAGCCATTCCCCTTTCTCTCCAGCTTTGGGGCAATAGTAAGGGGATTAAACTTGGAGTTTAGATTGAGGGGTGCATCTGTATTCTGCCACTTACAAGCTGTGTGACCCGAAAAAATTACTTAAACTTCTGATTTGTCATTTGACGCATCCTAAAATGAGACTGATAATACCCATCTCATGGGGTTGTTTTAAAGACTGAGATAATGTACAAGAAGGTAATTTATCCATTGAAAAGCATTGTAAAAATGTAAGTTAGTAGTATATGGATTGAGAATTGAAGCCCAGATACAAACAAATTAGTGCCATTTGAAATGCAGGAAATGAGGAGCTAACGGACACAGTGCACTAGGAAGATGTTAACTAACAAGCCTGCCTGACATTTAGTAGAAAACTAAACGTCATTTATTTTCGTTTAAAATTTATTGTTCCCAGGAGCTTTATTTCAAGTTAGTGCATCTATTTTTAACCTTCTTACAATTATCCAGGGGAATAAATTAAGACTTCTTTCTATTGGGGGTGTTTATGAAGTGTCCCATCTAAACATGCACCTGTGTAAAATGCGGTAATGCTTTAGGTCTGAGGAATGCAAGAGTGAGGTGAATTTCACCTGATTGTTTAATAAAGTTATTCTTCATGCGCCTTCATTCATTCAAAATGCGATAGGAGGGCAGCATGGTCAGAGGTGGCCTCTGGATCGATATTACTTGGCTTTAATTCCAGCTTTGACATTTACCAGCTATGCCATGCTCTCTGTTTCTCCCTTTTTTCATAAAATTGAGATAATAATAGTCCATACTGTTTTTTATGGCTTGTTTTAAGAATTAATGTGTTAGTGCATATAAAGCATTTAGAGTAGTGCTTGGCATATAATAAGGGTTCACTAAATATTAGATATTATTACTTATTGCTATCACTATGCTAAGCATGGTGCTAAGTCTCTGAGAAACCTGATCCCTGTGTTAAGAGAGCAAAATGAAAAGATATGACATTTTAGAGTATTGTGCTCTGAGTGATGAGGGGAGAATTGAAAGCGTGTAGAGGCAAAATAGGGAAGTGTTTAAAAAATGAAACTGCTGATTAACTTTAAGAAAAGCTTCTTAACAAGACTTCAAAGCCTGTGTTATGTCTTGCTTTTCTTTTTTATGGCTAAGGAAACCCAAACTGCATAAGTGATGAGTGGTAAAGCCTGGTTTTGACCTAAAACATTTGTCTTCCTCTGGGGTAGGCCACTACTAGGCCGGGTCCATGGAAATACCTGGCAACCCATTGAGATAGCAAGAAATAAAACATGGCAATAACTATGTTATATAAAGTGCTTTGCCAGTGCTGATAGCTGTGTTATGTTACTATCATACAGTGATACATTTTGAAACTGAACCTGAGATATTAGCTCATTTGACACATGGTAATAAGTTGGGTACAAATGCTGATGTGTCCTGACTATCTCCAATGCAAGGTCCAAGCTCTAAAATGAGTCAAAAGATGGTGAATCTGTAGTCATTGGCTCCTCTGGATCCCAGGAGAGGATGCCTCTGTTCATGCATATTGTTGAGAACACTAAAACTTAGATGTACCTTCTTGAGGAACAAGGGAAGCGTAGGGGAGTTGCATCTGTATACGATATCATAAATCCCTTGATCTTGCAGGCATTCTTGCATCGTTTGTTTGGTTGCTCAGTGGTAAAACACAATGAAAGTAATGAAGCTCAAGTCCAAGGCATTGTTTTCACCAGTTTGTGTGCACTGAACCACCTTTGGGCTGGCTTATCTCTTACTTTAGTGCCCAAGACTGTCCATGGAGGTGGAGAATTCATGACCACAAAGCTGTGATTTTCACCACTAGCAAAGGGTCCAGAAGGACCATCTCATTGCGGGGAAGTGGAATTGACTGTACAGAAAACCTGACACACTCCACAGTTCACTTTCTTTTTGGAGCTTTCTCTGTGAACCATTCTTAATGCTCTGAGAATGTTATCCCTAAACCTGGGTCCCATTATGAAGAGATCAGTAAATTTTTCTAAAAATATTAATATTTATAAATTAAGGGGGTGTGGGGTTCAGCTTCCAGTTATGGCAGGATGAAGATGATAGTTATTCCTTTCTATAGAAGTAAGTACAAAAATAGGTAAAATTGTCAAAAATAACCATTTAAGGGCAGTAGAAATTTACCAAAGGCAGATAACAAAGTGATAATTTTTCCTTGTAAGTGAAAGAATGTCGGGTAAGAACAAAGGCTCAGATAGCGTCTGTCTGGGCCTCTTTTTATAGCCCTAGGGATGCCAGATAAACCACAGGATGTTCAGTTAAGTTGAATTTCAGATAAATAATAAGTAATATAAGTATGTCTAAAATATTGCATGGGAGATATACTCAAAAATTACTTATTATCTGAATTTCAGATTTAACTGGAAATCCTATGTTCTTATTTTTTTGCCAAAGCAGGCAGCCTCCCCTCTATATCTACCCACCCTCTGCCCCAACAGTGGAATCAGCGAAGAGTGTGGGGCTGGATGAGAGAAACCAGTGGCTTTGTTGCCGGGGGGGATGGATATGATTTGGGGTGGGAAGTGGAGGTGAAAACCTGTGGCCTTGTCAGCTGAGAGTGTTGAACTTTGTTGGGAACAGGAAAAATCATGTTTTACTAATCTGAGGTTTCAATTCGTGGTGGGGTGAATTTTAGGCCAACCAGAAACTTAATCGAGAGATCCTAGAAATGAGATCAGCTTTTCAGACATCCCTGGCTGAGTGGAAAATGACACAGATTCATGGAGGAGTCTTCAGAGAACTGAGGGAAAAATAAATCCCAAAGATGACCTAACTGATTGAAAATTTGAATACATTCCCAGCCTACACACTTAACAATCAGCAGAAGGTATAAGATTTATGGGTTTAAGATACTTGCATCCAACCTCTGTTCAAAGTACTGATTGAGCCTTAAGCTATGTAGACACAGGGGGAACCACTAACAAGCTGGGGTAAAAAATTAAAAATAAAAGTTAAGCCCTGGCCAGTTTGGCTCAGCGGTTGGAGCGTCGGCCTGTGGACCAGAGAGTCCCGGGTTCGGTTCCCGCTAGGGGCACGTACCAAACAAAACAAAACAAAACAAAAAAATAAAAGTTAAAAAATCTGTCCAGAGACATCAGTGACTGCACACCACAGGGAAGACATATTTTAAAGTTGAAGTCCAGGCAAGTTACAGAGAAAAGAAAAATTTTTTTCTTTCAGAAAATGAAACAAAATTAGAGTTGTTACAATATGTTATCTAAAATGTCTAAATTTCAACCAAAAAATTATGAGACATACAAGGAAACTAGGAAGTGTGATCAATACTCAGGAAAAAAAACCAGTTAATAAAAACTAACTCTACTTAGGTCCAAGGACCTTAAAGCAACTTTTATAAATATGTTAAAAAAATTAAAGAAAAATTTGTTTATTATTATTATTATTGTTATTATTAGTTTTAATCCTCACCTGAAGATGTTTTTTCCATTGATTTTTATAGAGAGTGGAAGGGAGGGGGAGGGAGAGAGAGAGAATCATCAATATAGGAGAGATGCATCAATTGGTTGCCTCCCAACTGGAGCCAGGGATCAATCCTGCAACCCAGTTATGTGCTCTTGATGAGGAATTGAACCCACAGTGCACTGGCAGACGCTCTAACCATCGAGCTATGCTGGCCAAGGCTAATTCTGGTTATTTTTTAAAAACTAGCAATGACAGGAAACAAGAAATCTCCATAGAGAAATGAAAATTATAAAACATATAAAAACAAAAGGTAATCTAACATTGAAAAGTTAACCAAATTAAAGATTTAGTTGATGGGCTCAACAGCATATATAAGATGGCAGAAAAAAGAATAACTGATCCTGAGGATGGAAATTATCCAATTCAAAGAGCTGAGGGAAGAAATGGGATGGAAGAACTGAGCCTCAGAGAGCTGTGGGATAATGGTTAGATAAGTCTCAACAGCACTGTGTGGAGTCATAGAGGGAGAAAAAAGAGAAAATGGGACAGGATATATTTGAAGAAACAGTGGTCCAAACTTTCCAAAAATTTGATAAAAACCTGTATTCTACAGATTCCAAAGCTCAATGAACTCCAAGAAGAATAAACACAAAGAGAAATACTAGTCACATCGTAGTATAACTGTTGAAACACAAAGAGCAAGTCTTGAAAGTGGCAAGAGAAAAATGACTCATCATTTATAGAGAAACAACTTATGAAAATGTAATGGAGTCCAGGAGGCAGTGGAATTACAAGTTAAATGCAGAAAGAAAAAAACAGTAAGTGTCATTTAATAATTCTATATCCAACACAACTATTCTTCAAAAAATGAGAGTGAAATAAAGGCATTCCCATATGAACAAAAATGGAGAGTATACCTACCACATAAGAAATACTAATGGAAGTCCTTCAGGATGAAAAAAAATGATAATAAGCAGTAATTTGGATCCACCAGAAGAAATGAAGAGCACAAGAAATGACAAAGATGTGAGTCAATATAAAAGAGACTATATATGTTTCTTCTCTTTTCTTTTTCTAATTTCTTGAAAAACATACTGTTGTTTAAACAATACATGTAAGACTGTATTCAGTTTATAACACATGTAGATTTAATATATGTGATGAAAACTGAATAAAATACTTGGGAGGAAGTGGAGCTACATTGCATCAAATTTGCTATATTTTGTCAAAATTAAGTCAGTGTTAACATGAAGTAGATTGTGATAAGTTAATGATGCATAGCAATTCCTATATACACAACTAATTTAAAAAACTAAGAAAAGCTTTAAAAATCTATAGAGGAATTAAAATAGTATGCTAGAAAATGTATATTTTAACACAAAGTATGACAGTAAAAAGGAACAGGATAAATAGGACACAAGTTATATAGAAAACAATTGTAAAATGGCAGACATAAGTCCAACTACATCAATGATTATATTAATAGGCAGAGATCGTTTATTAATTATGTTAATATCCAGAGACTGGATAAAAAAGCAAGCTCCTACTATGTGCTGTCTATAAGAGATGTACATTTGTTCAAATATACAAAATTGGTTGGAAGTAAAGGCATGGAAAAGATATACCTTGCCAACAGTAGCCATAAGAGCTAGAGTAGCTATATTAATTTCAGACAAAATCGTCTTTATAACAAAGAATATTACCATAAACAATGAAGAATATTTTTAATAACAAAAGTTAACTACATCAGGAAGATACAACACTTATAAATTGTTATACATCTAACAACAGAGTCTCTGAATACATGAAGCAACAAGATGGAATTGAAAGGCAGACTCGACAGTTTGGTAATAATAGTTGGAGATGTTAGTGTTCCTAAAGTAGTCAATAGAACTACTAGGTAGAAAATCAATACGAATATGGAAGAAAATCACTGTCAAACAGGTTGACCTATCTGACATTTATAGAATACATCCAACAATAGCAGAATATACATTTTTGTTGTGTCTCATCATTTTTGATTGAAAACTAGACATTTTGTATAAAAGAAAAGTAGAACCTGAGGTAAATAGGATTTATGCTTGGTAATGGGCATACCTTTTCTCCTCAGAGTTTCATGAAGGGGGGAATTGAGCCAATGTAGCTTTCATTTAAGTTAATTTTAGGTCTCGTTGCTATAATTTTCATTAATGCCTCATGGTCTCCAGTTTTCTAGTGGTGGACTGCTGCTGTCTTGTACTTAATGTGAACTCGAGGGTGCTGGAGGATTTTTCTCAGTGTTCCCCATTCATCCTCAGTTTTAAGCAAACTTGAATGTTTGCACCACAAAAGGGTCTCTCTCTGTGTTCGGATCCTTCCTACACTGTATACTACTGCTATTGATGATTTGGTGGGAGGCTAAAGATACGGGTGAGGTGGGGCTCTTAGTTCTCTTGGTCCAGCTTCATTTAGCCAGATTCTAGGTACTTGGATCTCAGGAGTGGGGCTTTTCAAAAACATTCCTGTTATCCATATGGCAGTCAAATACTGCCTAGTATCTATGGAGAATTTAGGGGCAGGAAAGAGTTCCCAGGTCCCCTTCCAGTGGTAGCTGACCACTGCTTTGTGTCGGCACAGAAGCCTGGACAGTAGGGGGTCTCCTGACCCTCAGTGACAGCAGCTTTTACTTTACTTCTCCCTCAGCAGCAGTGGACCTTTGCTTGAGATGAGTGACAGCTGGGTTGTCCTGTTCCTCTGCACCCAAACCCCAGTGGTAGATTGCTAGCCTTTGCTACACCCAGTGCACGGTTGGTGGTGGAGATGAGGTGGGGGGTGTTTCCTGACTCTGTTCTCAGAGTTTACCTTTGCCTGGCTGGGAGTGGGGGAGGATTTTCTGTGCCTCAGCAGATGGTATTGGCTTCTATCCCTGAGCAGAAGCTGTGAATCATTGCCTGGGCTCTGGGAGTGGAAGCAGTTTCTGCCCCTCCCCCTGGGCCCACAGTACTTGGCTCCCATTTCCAGAAGGGTCTGTCTTCAAGAAGGGAAAGTGGTGGGGCTTTGTGTGCCTTGCACTGAGGGGTGGTGATGGGGAGACTGGGGTGGAAAGAAGCTGAATGAGTGCAGACTTCCTTGTGTTGAGAGCAACCAGGGTCTAAATATCACTCTAGCCCATACTTGGTCTTTAGGAACTTCTTAAACACTGATCTGTTTTCCAATTACCCTCTTTTATGGTGGTTGCCTCTTAATGCTGTGCTTTGTACCAGGTGATGGAAACAGTTCATGCATTTGGCCTCTCCTCAGAGGGCCTGTCACCTGAAATTCAGTTCACCTTCTTGTGTTGCTCCCTCAGCTCTCTGATAGACCCAAGGCAAATCATGATTTTATTTATCATCCAGCTTTTTCTTGCTTTTAAGGTGAAAGTCACATTCTTTTGCAGCTTTCTGCATCTAAGGGGGAAGAGACACAGAATCTTCCTTTAGTTAGTCTCTCCCATTTCTGAATTTCTTATTGAGTTTCCTGTTTCACAAACAGGTAGCAACTCCTCATCCTTTTTGGGAGAAGATTGCATTAGGTCGCAGTGCACCTGACAAGAAACTGAAGATCTGTCCTTAGGAGTTGAGTGAAGAACAAAATCTTCTAAAGTTCATATTCTCAAGTTTAAAATTTTAGTGCTTCAATACCAAATAGTTAAATAATTGCTTTTAAAAATGGAGGTCATGAAAAATTAGAGACATGATTACAGATTTTGACTGACTTTTGTTTTGAATAATTTATGATTTTTAATAGTTACTTAATTTATACCACCTCATATTACATAGAATATATATATTTTTTAATGTTACAACTTTCTGTATGACTTAGATATATGCACTATAAGCATTTGGAAAAGAGTGGATTAAACAGCATTTGGAAGAGACTGACTTTGGCCAGTAGAGGGAATTTTATTTGATCTTAACATCAAATGACTTTAAAAATGAAATAAAAAGTTTCAGTTTCCCACTTTAAATTCTCTTGGCAAGATGATTAAAAGGAAATCAAGAAGAGTGCATTGAGTGGGATGATGTAATGTGAGATGCCAAGAACACTGATGACTTAAGACAAATAAAAATAGGACTCTGTTTTGAGGTAGAGTGATTCAAATGTAGAGAAAAATATCTCTCATTTTGATGAGAGAGAAATTTTGGGTTTTATTTCTCTTAATAAAGAACGGGTTAGATTTAGAAGCCTATATTTCATCTGGGAGAAGAGCCCTGCCTAGCAATAAAGCAAGCAATTCACATGAACTCTGATCCATTTGTAAAGCTTTAAATGTCTGAAGAAATAATGATAAACCAACAAGCAAACAAAGAAACTCACAAAATTAATCCTAAGAAGGAAATATTTGGTTTAAATGCCCAAAAGACTTTGTGAATGTCTGAGGCTTCATAGCACAGCAAAGCAATGCAAATATATATATATTTTTCCAAAACCAACTTGCCAAAGCTTTAGTTCTTCAGTTTTTATGGGTGAGGCCAAGTTATATCTGCATAAGCCTCTATCCTGATAATAACTATTTACAGTTGCACTTTGAGGATTTATTTAGATACAGAATAAACGCAGTCTTTGCATAGGATCTTATTTTAAAAATCATGTGTCTTCTCTACTCCCTAGGTTTTATAGAATCATCTAATACTCCTACATACAAATTCTAGGATCCTCCTACAATAGGATTATTATTGCTTTTTGGTGACATGTAAAAATTATATAACATTCAAATTTCGATGTCCATCAATAAACTTTTATTAGAACACAGCCACCTCATTTGTTTACCTGTCATCTATGTCAAAGGCAAAGCTGAGTAGCGATCACAGAAACTACAAGGCCCACAAACGTAAAATATTAATTCTAGTTCTTTACTGAGTCTGCTGACTCTTACTATGGATCAATGTCTCACACTTTATTGTACATACCAGTAACCCAGGGATATTACTAAAATGTAGATTCTAATAATCTGATAAGTGGTATTCGGATAAGTGGTTAGTGAAGAGGCCTGAGAAAGAGACGTTATCTTCACTATCTTCTCTTCTGGAGGTCGCAGGCATTTTCCTTCCCACTTCTTGTGGTTTCTGTTTGCTGTGTCATTTGGACCCAGAGGAATATGCCTCAGCCAGACAGATCAAGGTGAGTGTGGCCACAGTGGACAGGAGGCAGCATGCATGACCCCTTTGTCAGCCCAGCTAGTGGAGAGGGCGGGCAGGACAGAGTGGGGTGGCCGGGAGGGGGCAGTGTGCGGAGGGAGCCATATCCTACCCTGAAACATGTCCTCACCTGCTCAGTATGGCATCTTCCCTCACTTCCCCTACTTGGCCTAAAATTCCCATCGTCGAATTACATGAGTATAGAATAGAATTCCTTTTGGTCTCTGTTTCAGTCATCTAGGCTCACATGGTGAGAACCTCTGGCACTCGTCCTGCCTCCCTGGCTTCTCTTGATTTTTCCTCCTGTCTTGTCCCTGTTCTCTTCTTTATATTCTCTTCCCAGGCATTGTCACCTGTTTCCATGGCTTCTATACTATTTTTATATGGACAACTTCCAAGGTATTTCTTGTCTGGGCTTTCTTCTGAGTGTTCGTTTGTCTGCTTGAGGTTTCCATTTGGATGTATCACACTCAATTCAAAAAAATTTTTTTTAATCCTCACCTGAGGACATTTTTGCATTTTTATCTTCAGATAGAGTGGGAGGGAGAGCGGGAGGAAGAGAGAGAGAGAGAGAAACATTGACATGAGAGAGACACATCGAGTGGTTGCCACCCACACGACCCCAACCAGGGCCGGGGACAAGCTGCAACTGAGGTATGTGCCCTTCGCTGGAACCAAACCTGGGACTCTCTGCTCCATGGGCCGATGCTCTAACTGCTGAGCTAAACCAGCCAGGGCACTCAATTCAAATTTAATAGTCCCCCAAATGAGCTCATGATCATTAGCTTAAGACTACTTGTCCTCCAGTAATCTCTAATAGTAAGTAATGAGCACCTCCCACTCAGAGGCCTGGGAGCTGGCTTTGCTTCTCTCTCTTTCTTAACCTCCATGAACTATTATGACCACCTCCTAAATATCTCTGGAATCCATCCACTTCTTTCCTTTCTCACTGTCACCATTTTAATCCCTGTCAACATCATTTGTCCCCTGTTTTTTTCAGTAGCTTTCCATTGAATTCCCTATATCTAATTTTGTCACTCTAAAAATCACTTGTCCTTACTGTGGCCAAGAGTAATCTAAACAGATAAAAAAATATATGATCATATCCTACTTTCCCAGGATAAGGTCTAAACTGCTCGATTGTCCACAAGTCCTGCGTACCTGTCCCCCCATCCCATGTCTCTGGTCCGTCTTGTTACTTATTCCTTCACTACCTATGTTCCTGCCATGTTAGATTTAAAAAAAAAAAAAAAGTTCTTTTTCAGCCTAGTATTTCAAACACAATACTGCCTATAATTCTTCTACCCGTCACAAAATGCCTTAACGTTCATTTCCTCTGGGAAGCCTTTCCGAGTTGCCAGGTGAAGTCGGATGTTCTGGGTATGTGCTCCCACAGCATCCCGCGCTTGCTCCGTGTCCCCACCAGACGGCAAGCTCTGTGAGGTCAGGGATGCTGTCTTTTCCTCCACTATCCTACGTACCTCGCAGAAGGCCTGCCATCCATACCTATCTGTGAATAAATTAAAAAATATAGGCAACCAGTTTGATTTTGATGCAAATAATGTGAATATTTAAAATTCATAGAATAATCTCTAATTTCACTACCTGTGGATGATCCATTCAAATCACTAGTGTTACTATGGCCCCCAGCAGGGCTTAAATGCTTCCCATGTAAGCACTGTGTAAACCAAGGGTGTGCGAGAAATTCCCATCTGGAGATAAGCTTCCTGCTTAGACACGCGAGGCGTTCGAGCTCAAGGGAAGAGCAGCGTGGTAAGAGACCTTTCAGACCTGTGTGTCCTTTCTGTCGCTGAGTAAACGCGTCCCCAGCTCTAGTCACCCTTTTAAATGAGGCACTGAGACAACATTCATCCTCCAGCAACAATTCTATGACATAAAGTTTCCCTTTAAGGATTTTGGGTGTTCATTTATTTTCAGGTGTTAGAGACTTTGTCTCAACTTTAATAATGCTTGAAATTCCATTCTCATGTAATACAGTGGTAAGGGGACACTTTATTGAGAATTTATTGTGGTAGTAAATATTAATAATAATATTACTAGGTTCCAGGGATTGTTCTAATCACTTTATAGTTATTAACTCATGAAATTCTTATCTAACCATGTAAGATATATACCATAATTAACCCCATTTTCAGATGAGGAAATTGAGGTTAAAAAACTTGCTTAGGGGCATATGGTTATTATGTAGAGGAGACTGGATTTGAAAATTTTATTGAGAAATAACTTATTTTCCTTAATGTAGGCTTACACTATAGAGCAATGAGAGATTTATCATCCTCTTTCTTACATGTCACCCGGGGCCTACCTCCCCATCTCAGGCTAGGCTGTCTCTCCTCCTGCACTGAGGTCCTCATCTCTGTCTTACCCCTCTCCTCAATACCCCACGTCTTATAGTTCACAATCGGTGTGTTCCAGGGTGAAAGTAGAATGCTCTGGTCCAGAGGCAGGCCAGGTGGAATGAGCATGGATTTGTTTTTGAAGGCTTTTAGCCCACTTAGAAGATTAACATGGATTTGTTGTTGTTGGTGGTGGTGGAGTGTGTGTGTATGGGGTGGGAGGGATTGGAGGCTTTGAGAGTTGAGAGGAAAAGCTATCAGGAGAGTTGTGAGGATTCCTCCAGTGGGAATGAAAGAGTTTGGGGGTCTTTGAACACTTAATGCCACTGAGATGGGAGGCATGGCAAGCCCACCGAGAGCGAAGACAAAGGGTCCCCGAGGCCAAACTTGGCTTGGAGGGAGTAGAGCTGCTAGAAGAGACCCCCACCTTTAAATGGATCCTGGCTTGGGCGGGTGACCAGAAGGTCTGAGGAACAAGCCTTTCCCTGTGAACCAACATCCTATAAAACCTGGGCTGTTAAATGATACAAGTGTGTGGATGGAGACCTGAAAATCAACTGGCGTATTTGTCTTCTAGCCCATCATGGTGGGTCGGGCCTGGAGCAGATACAATTTAGTTGTGTCTACACATTTATAATAAAGTCTGATATTATTTGCATCTTGGAACCTGCCCTTGTTTCAGTAGGCCTTGGTTACTCCCCATATCGCATGTTAGCCCGGATGAAAATCTCGGCCTTGCTTAAAAAAAAAGTGGCTAGCAGGTAACTACTGAATAAGCTTACATAGATTATTATATAGGTTATTATAGAGAAGGAAAGCTTGTGAAATCATCCTGGGAAAGCAATCTTTGAAGAATCAGACTTTTGGTATAGCGATTACATAACTAGACTCTAGAGTTATTGCTGAAGGTAACACTATTTTTTCAAAGGCAGTAGTTTCTAAACTTAGTTTGAAATGCCAATCATAAATAAAGTTAGAAGCACAACCTTTGAATCTACCTGCAATACAACAGAATGTGATATGAACAACTGTGAAATCTTATTTTTATTTAGCTTTATCCAGCCCACATGTAATTTCCATCAGCCTGAGAATGTTCCCTGTGTAATTTCCTGGTGTCGAATTATCTTAGATCAATGATAACTATACCTTTTAAAAGATGTCTAGAGGACAGTGAAGCAGTCTTCAGTTTAGCACATTAAAAAAGACAGTTTTTCCACAAGGGAAATTTAAGTAATATATTTTAAAGATTACTTGACGTCTTGGTGTTTTATCAGTTGAATTTCTTCATGTGAATGTGAAATCTTTAACATATTTATGAAGTATAATTTTCAAAGAAGTAATATAATGATTCCCAGGCAAAAGTAAAATGACTGTGTATCATTGACATTTTTTAAGTCATTACTTAATGAAGGTACCCGTTAGAGTCGATACTGGTTGAAAGAACATTTAAGAAACTAGGAAATTTATAGGCAACTGAATAAAGAAATGTTAGGATAAATTGCTGAGTTAGTTATAAAACTGTTTTTTTTTTAAATCCTCACCCAAAGATACTTTTCCATTGATTTTTTTTTTTTAATCTTCACCCGAGAATATTTTTCCATTTTTCTTGAGACAGAGTGGGAGGGAGGGAGAGAGAGAGAGAGAGAAACATTGATGTGCGAGAGATGCATTGATTGGTTGCCTGCCGCACAACCCTGACCAGGGCGGGGGACCAAACTGCAACTGAGGTACATGCCCTTGACCAGAATTGAACCTGCAACTCTTTGGTACCCGGGCCAACACTCTAAGCACTGAGCCAAACTGGCTAGGGCTCCATTGATTTTTAGACAGAGTTGAAGGGAAAGAGGGAGGGAGAAGAGAGAGAAACATCGATGTGAGAGAGACACATCAATTGGTTGTCTCCCACAAGACCCTGACTGGGGCCGGGGATCAAACCTGCCACCCAGGTACATGGAATCAAACCTGCGACCCTTTGGTCCTCAGGCTGACACTCCAACCACTGAGCCAAACTGTCCAGGGCATAAAACTGTTTAATGTATAGCAGGAGCTATCTGTTCTACTGAACAGAAATATACACGTTAACATGTTAGTTCACTAAGTCTAGGACCTTTAATCAGTAGTAAACAGTATCCTATATATAATTCTTGGGCAGCCATTATCCCCATATGATTCTGTACGTATGTACTATGTGCTGTGCACCCTTTTTGCCTTATTTCCAATTTTAGATAATTTTTTGACATATTGTTTCAAAAGGAGTATTGATTCAGGTTATTTCTGCAACTACAGAGCCTTTCTATGACCTGTAGAGGTGACCTATCCCTGTATACTTTCCTGGCCTCCCCAGCTGGGTTACAGTTTGGGGAACAAGGCTGCTTCCTTGGCCACAGAACAGGGCAATGTTGCCCTTAGACAGCCTCATTAGTGGGCAACTTCACAAACATTGCAGCTTCCCAAGGGGTTCTAGAGTATCACTTGAGTAAACAGATGAATCACATAAGCACAGAGCCTCAAGATCTTAGTTTTGAGTGAGTTTCCAACTATTTCAAAGTGAAGAGCAAATGGGGACCTTCCCAGAAGGCTTATTAAATAAACACTAATTCTATAGCTTAGGGGTCAGGAGCCCAGGCACTAGATTCAAAGAAATCAGAGTTCACCATTGATCAACTCCTTATTAACTCTGTTATTTTGGCCATCTATTTGATCTCTCAGAGCCTCAGTCTTTTTATGTAGGTTATTGTGAGAGTTATAAAAGAGAATGCATGAAAATGCTCATTATAGTGCTTTGGACACAGCTGTTGTTCAGTAATAAAAAATAAGTAATAAATTATGATTGTTGATTGTAGGTTAGATACTGTACTAGGTAGGTCTCGGGTATTTTGAGATGGCATGGTCCTATACCTGAAGATAAGTGTTCCCGTCAGAGAGAGAGAGAGAGAGAGAGAGAGAGAGAGAGAGATCTCTAATGAATAATAATTATTATTGTGCTATAGTATTTATTGCTATCATAGAGGATCCATAAAGGGCCCTGGACATGTAGATGACAAAGCTATTAACTGTGCCTAGCAGAGGGGTGGTATATTGGAGAATGTATCAGATGACCTTCAGGAAGGGCTTTGGAGAGTGGGGACAGGGTCCTACATTGGGTCAGCAAAATTTTTCTGTCAAGGGTCAGATAGTAAATATTTTAGGCTTTGTGGGCCATACTGTCTCCATCACAACTACTTATCTCTGCCTTTTCAACACAAAACCAGCCATGGACAAGGCATAAGTAAACGAGTGTGGCTGTGGTCCAGTCAAACTTGATTTACAAAATTAGGTGGTCTCTAAATATGGCCTGAGGGCTGTATGCCATCTTGGAGCCCAGAAGATGAACTAAAGAGTATAGCCTGTTTGCTGGAGGTCAGGGTTCAGGGCAGGGTGAAGTTGTTTTTTGATCTGATGGTGAAGCTCTCACATGGGAAACTGACAGAAGTGGGAGTAGGAATTTTCATGACCTTGAATTTCAGGTGAGGAAGTTTCTGGCAATGCTCTCAAATAACCTTGGATTGTCGAGAGTGGAGCGACAGCTAGGGCCACAGGCATGGAAGGGCAGTACTTCGGGAGACGTATCCTGGGGCCTGATGGAAGAAGGGCTTGCTATCCTTGGGTCTGCTGGAGGGGCTGAATATTATTCAAGAGTTGAGAAGTGGATCAAAGGCAAGGAACTGGGAGCATTAATCAAGCATCAGAGCTGGGGTGACCATTAGGAGGCAAAACCCACAGAAGGGTGCTGGAAAGAGCAGCCAGCAGGGTGGTCGGGACAACTGGAGGCATGTCCTGGAGAGGCAGGTGCAGGGGTGAGGTAGTGAATGCTGAGCTGAGAGCCCGGTGAGGCAGTTCTTTAGCTGGGTATGGTGCCCTTTGCCTGGGGGTAGGGGTTGGTGGGATGTTACCATTGCTATGGTCCTAGAGTGCTGTAAATTAGGTGGCCATATACTTTATTGCCCAAACTGGGATACATTTGAGAGTTGAAGAGGTCTGTTAAGAAAAATTATCCAAAACTTGGAAATAAAGCAAGAGAATGATCGTATGTCCTTTCAGAATTATACTGGGGCATTATTTATCAGTCCTGCCTATGGATTATTTCCTAGAAGGATATAGCTTTGTTTGAACCTACGCACTGTGAAGTCTACTTTGTAGACTTTTGTCTAGTAGAAAGATTACCCCAAGATGTATTGTTCAATTCCTCTTAGGGTATTAACCAGTTTTATATCTCAACTAGCAAACTCACTTTAGCATCTCTTTTCCAATTTCTCTATCATCTCAGTGGCCCCTCATTAATTAATAATTTGAGTAAAATATTTGACACACATTCATTTTATATTTGTTTGGATGTCATCTTTTAACTTTTTTAACTTTATGCTTTGACAAGGTATAATTATTCATCACAGAAAACAGGGTTAAACCAGGACTGTCCTGGGAAGACCAGACGGTATGGTCAACCCTAAGTATAAGAAATATTGGAAGGAATTCAGAATATTTATCCTGGAGAAGATAGGATGTAAGATGGCAGGGGATTTGAGTGACAAATTGTCATGTTTTTGGTCTATTATGAAAACTTTAAGAGATGAGGATATAGTCTGCATATAGGTGTCAGAAGAGGCAGGAAAGCAGTTGGCTCCATCGTGGTTCTTTGGGTTCTGGAGCAGCCTAAGAGCAAGGCCTTGTGCAGGTCTCCAGTAGCCCTGTGCTCTGGCTCAGTCACTCGTCACTAGTAGAAGCTGGGAGCTGAAGGATGGTGTGGCTATGGAAACCAACCCTGCCAAAGAAGCTCAGGGGGATTAGGCATCTTACCCTAGTGGCACAGGTTGGAATTCAGACTTTGGTTTCTAAATTTTCAGGCCAGAGCTCATCCCCTCACATTCCAGCTAAATCCCTTCCATTTATTTCACACGGTTGAATTTGCATAAGTATGTCGGTACCATGCTATGTATTGCATTCTACACTCACCAAATTTTGTAAGTGTATTTCCTAGTATTGATGCAATTTATGTAGTTGACATTCTTTTTTTTTTTTTTTTTTTTTTTAATTGTTTTACTTTATTGATGTTAGGGAGAGAGAGAGAGAGGGAGAGATAGAAACATTGATAAGTGAAAACATCAATTGGCCGCCTCCTGCATGCCCCCCACTGGGGATCAGGCCCACAACCTGGGCATGTGCCCTGGCTGGGAATTGAACCAGTGACCTCTTGGTGCACGGGTTGATGATGCTCAACCACTGAGCCACACCGGCCAGGCTGTAGTTGACATTCTTAATGACTAAATTAGATTAATCATGTTGAGACATCATATACACAGTTGTTACAAGTAAGGGACATTTTTGGTATAGTAAAAGGAAGTGCTTATAAGAATATGAAATATCACTATAATACTAGAATATCTACTAGAATATTCATATATTAATACATACCTATGTATGTATGTATAGGTGTATATAAATACATTTAATTGTAGAACTATTAGAATTATAAATCCAGATTTTAAATGAATAAGAAACTTAAAACGAGTTCTTTAGCCGAAAGTGTTATATATTGGTTTAAACCACTTAAACATGCCCAGGGAGATATATCGTTCCTTCGTATAACAGTCTTCAGTTTGACTTTAAGGAAAAACAATTAAAAATAGCTCAGTAAATCCTGAAAGGACTCTATTTTATGGATGATTGCATCACTAAATAAGAAACCATTCCCTGTGAAATGATCTAATTGAATTCCTGATGGCATGGGTCAGCTTTATTGTTCTTCAAAAGAAAACTACATTTAAGATAGAGTGGAGCTTCAAATGGTTATTAAGCTCTCAAATATTTTTGCTTTTTTATATAGTGGGCATAAAACATTTGGAAAACTAATAATAAAATGTTTATGAACTCAGACTAATAACAACATACATTAAAATCTTTGAAGTGATAGATTAGTAGAGTCTAATTCACTTTCTCTCTGACCAACCAGAAATTGTATCCTTAACCCTTTTCAATATGTTCAATACCATCCTGCTTTTTAAATTGTTACTGGTTCACTTCAACTGCCCCAGTGCTTTAGGGTTTATCCTTTTTTACTATGAGACATAAAAGACATGAATAGCTTTAAGTATCAGTTCTCAAACCCTTTAAAAAAACTGTTATCACCTTCTCTTTGAAAGTGGACACATTGATGACAGAGAATTGGTGATGAATAAAATAATGAAAATAGTACAAAAATTTATGCACGATGGATCTATTAAAGGGTTTGTTCTTTGATAGGATTCATGGTGTATAAAATGAAAGCATCCAGAATTGTAGATCATTCTCCTGTAGAGACAGAGAAAGGACTTGCATTTTTGGATCAGTTTTCAGTTCAGAAGGAGGACGCTCATCTCCTACCAGCAGGTCGAAGACCAGGCTTTTTGAGTCACTGGTTTAAAGCAACAGAACTGCTCTCAGTGTCAGACTTGTTCAGTACAGAAAAGAAATGACTGAAGTGAGACTGGAAGGCAGTTGCTGTGGCAGAAGGACAGTGAAAATTTCAGGAACACAGATGAAAAGCCTATGATAAAAGACTGCAAATGAATACAGTGTTAAAATTTGGCTTTTAAATATTGATGGGCCTGAATGGTTTTCTATGTATCCTGGGAAGTCTTATCTGTGCCTGTGTATTCTGGGGAAGAGGGGACTGCCATTGAGAGGAGGTAGATAGAAGAAGAGTTGAGGAGAAGATAAGGAATCTCCAGGGAGACAATCACATCATTTATCAGTACTAAGCATTTTGTCCTCTCTTTTTAAAATAGGTATTTATGCATTTTACTTCCCCCCTTATCTTATTTCAGAGGTAAATAACAGTACAGTGAACATTTTTTCCCCCTAATCCTTGATAAGGAAATGCCTTTGAGTTTTCACCATTAAGTGAGAAACAATTGCTTTTGCTTTACGGTAAATATTCCTTATTAAATCAAGTGATCATTGTCTATGCAGTCATTTGATAATCATTTATTGAATGCTTCCAACATTATAAGCACTCTATGAGGTGCTTGAAATATTTTTCTGAGTCTAGTTTACTGAAAGGTTTTTAATGTATTATTGCTCTAAACAAGGACTGAATGCTGAGTTTTATCAAATATATTTTCTGTACTTGTTTCAAAGACAGAGTTTTCCTTTTTTAAAAGTTCCAATATGGCCTGGCTGGTGTGGCTCAGTGGTTGAGCATCGACCCATGCACTAAGAGGTCACTGGTTTGATTCCTGGTCAGGGCACATGCCCAGGTTGTGGGCCAAATCCCCAGTGGAGGGTATGCAGGAGGCAGCCAACCGATGTTCTCTCTCATCGATGTTTCTATCTCTCTCTTCCTCTCACTAAAATCAATAAAAATAAATAAATAAATAAATAAATAAATAAATAAATAAATAAATAAAAGTTCCAATATGTGATAAATTACATTATTAGATCTCATATTAAATCACTCTTACACTCTTGTAATTACATTTATATGGCCATTGGAAAAAATGTTGTCCTGCCCTGGCTGGTGTGGCTCATTTGGTTGAATGTTGTCCTGTGCACCAAAAGGTTGCTGGTTGCACATACCCAGGTTTTGGGCTTGATCTCTGGTCAGGTTAGTGTGTGCGGGAGGCAACCAATCAACCGACAGATGTTTCTCTCTCACATCGATGTTTCTCTCTGTCTCTCTCCCTCTCCCTTCCTCTCTCTCTAAAAATCAATAAAAATATATTAAAAAAATATTGTTCTGGATTTGACTTGGTATATTTTTACTTGGGCTTATTGCATTTTGTAAATTATGAAATTATAAGTATGCCAACTTTATTTTGAATTATCAAACCCATATTTATAAAGAGACTGACTATAGTTTTCTTTTTCATATTATTTTGTTAGATTTTGTATCAGGAACTTACTCATTTCATAAGATTCATTGAAGAGTTTTCACTTTTTCTATGACCTGGAATAATTTTTAAGGCAAGGGCATTATCGGCTCTTTGAAGGATCAAAGAGCTTACCTATAAAATTGAGTCTAGTCTCTCTTTGTGGAGATAATTTTACAACGTTCCTTTAACATTTCTGTATTGTTATTGATATATCTTCTTGAGGCAATTTTGGTAATTTCTGAATTTCTAGAAAATTATTCAGTTCAATAAAAATGTTTATTTGCCCTTTGCATCTGGCTTGGGGGCAAAGGAGGGAGAATTTAAGAGTCATTTAGTAGGCCAGGCCTAGAAATGGGGTATATTACTCATACCAGATGGGTTAAATATTTTATTAGATTTTATTTTGGATTTGATGTTCAGTGCATTAATTATTATTACTGCTGATATAGAATATTCACAAATAATGGGATTATAGTATACATGCTGTTCTTCAAGTTGGCTCCCCCTCTCCCCACTCCACTTGATATATCGTAGGCACTTTCTTTCTTACTTCATGTAAAGCAGTGTTTCATTTGAAGCCTGATACTGATAATTCTTTGTTGTGAGGGGCTGTCCTGTGATTATCAGCATCCCTGGCCTCTCCTTGCTAGATGTCAGTAGCACACCCCTCCCCAGCTGTGACATCCAAAAGTGTGTCCAGATAAATGGGCCCTGGGGGAAGGGACAAATTGCCCCTGGTTGAGCACCAATGGTGTAGAATTATTCCATTCTATTTTAAGCAGCTGCATAGAACTTTATTGTTTAATGTACTGTAATTAATTAAGAATCTACTGATGAATCTGTAATTTCTTTCTAATTTTTTCCACTATTATGAATATGTTGAAAAAAATATTCTTTTACTTTTGTGTAAGTATTTCTATGGGATAAATGTGGACTTTATTTTTACTCTTTTGTAAGTATTTCTATGGGATAGTACTGAAATTGTTAGATAAAATATATGCGATTTTCACTTTTATATTGCCAATTTTTACTTTGATATTGCCAAATATTATCAAAAGAGGTTATCCTAGCCCTTTGGGTGGCTCAGTTGGTTGGAGCATCATCCTGTACACCAAAAGGTTTCAGGTTTGATTCCCTGTCAGGGCACATACTTAGGTTGTGGGTTCGATCCCCAATTGGGGCATGTGCAGGAGGCAATGATCGATGTTTCTTTCTCATATTGATGTTTCTCTCTCTCTCTCTCTCCAAAAAAATCTGAACATGTCCTCAGGTGAAGATAAGAAATAAAAAAAAAAAATTATCCCAATAAACACATCAGTCAAGTCTTTTATGTTTTTTCCTTTTCTTCTCTCTAAATGGATTATCAATCTTTTGGATTTTAGTTCATCTTGTTGTTTTAGTTTACATTTCTTTGCTTAATATATGTTCATCAAAAATTTGCTTATTGTGATACATTTGCAGTGCTTTCTGCCCCTTTTAATATTGGGTTATTAATCTGTTTATATTTGGTTTGTGAATATTACTCTCATTTGCTGAATTTTTTTCCTCAGCTTGTTCTTTGTCTTTTACTTTTGTTTACTGAATTTATTTTTGTATAGATAATTTTAATTTTTCTATGGTCAAATTGATATCAGTTCTTAATTACTTCCATGCCATGCTAAGAAAGACTATGCACACCTTGAATTGATTAAAATATTTACTCATTTTCTTATAGCAGTACTTTTCTCTTTTTATTGTTTACATTTAAATCTTTGATCCTTCTGGAATTTATGCTACAAGTTGTTATATAAAAATCAGCTTACTTTTTTTCCTCAAGAGGTTACCTCATTTCTCCATAGCATTCATTTAATAGTTTGTCCTTTCTTTCTATTCAAAATGTCACCTTTATCATATGCTAAATTCAAAGCTACCTATTCTCCATTTATCTATTTATTTAAAATGCCATCCTGTTTTAATTACTGAATCTTTATAGTAAATTTTGATATTTGGTAGGAAATTTCTCTTTTGTTCTTTTTCAAAATTGACAAGAGTATTCTTTTTTTAAAAATTATTTTTATTAATTTGTTTTTGTTTCAGATGTTTCTCCTTTTTCCCCCATTGACACCCTCCTCCCCATCACCCCCACCCCATCCCCAACTTTGTTGTCTATGTCCATTGGTTATGCATACATGCACACAAGTTCTGTGGTTTATCTTCCCCCTCCCCAACATCTCCTCTTCTGAAGTTTGTCAGTCTGTACCCTACCTCTATGTCTCTGGGTCAATTTTGTTCATCAGTTTGTTTAATTCATTATATTCCACCAATAAGTGAGATCATGTGATATTTGTCTTTCTCTGCTTGGCTTGTTTCGCTTAGCATAATACTCTCCAGGTCCCTCCTTGTTGTCTCAAAGGATAAGAGATCTTTCTTTCTTACAGCTGCATAATATTCCATTGTGTACATGTACCACAGCTTTTTTATCCACTCATCTACTGATGGACACTTGGGTTGTTTCCAGATCTTAACTATTGTAAATAGTGCTGCTATGAACATAGGGGTACATATATTCTTTCTGATTGGTGTTTCAGGTTTCTTAGGGTATATTCCTAGAAGTAGGATCACTGGGTCAAATGGCAGTTCAATTTTTAACTTTTTGAGGTAACACCATAGTGTTTTCCATAGTGGTTGCACCAGTCTGCATTCCCACCAGCAGTATACTAGAACCAAGACAATATGTTCAATTAATATTTGACAAAGGTGGCAAGAGCATACAGTGGAGTCAAGACAGTCTCTTCAATAAATGGTGTTGGGAAAATTGGACAGCTACTTGCAAAAAAATGAAGCTAGATCACCAACTTACACCATACACAAGAATAAACTCAAAATGGACGAAAGACTTAAATGTAACGTGTGAATCCATAAAAATCCTAGAAGAAAATGGAGGCAACAAAATTTCAGACATCCTATGCAGCAGAATTTTCACTGATGCAACACCTAAGGCAAGAGAAACAAAGGAAAAAATGAACACATGGGACTACATCAAACTAAAAGCTTCTGCACAGCAAAAGAAACAATCATCAAAATGGAAAGGGAACCCACTATATGGGAGACCATAATTGCCAATGATGCATCAGATAGGGAATTAATTTCCAAAATATATGGAGTACTCATACAACTTAACAAAAGGAAGACAAAGAACCCAATTAAAAAATGGGCAGAGGACCTAAATAGACACCTCACCAAACAGGACATACAAATGGCCAAGAGACATATGAAAAAATCCTCAATGTCACTAATCATCAGAGAGATGCAAATTAAAACAACTATGAGGTATCACTTCACACCTGTCAGAATGGCTGCCATCAACAAA
The DNA here is from genome assembly GCA_030848825.1 of Tadarida brasiliensis. Lineage (NCBI taxonomy): Eukaryota > Metazoa > Chordata > Mammalia > Chiroptera > Molossidae > Tadarida > Tadarida brasiliensis. The sequence goes on along the minus strand of CM061258.1, from coordinate 77,586,497 downwards.
TCATCAAACAACAAGTGTTGGCAAAGGTGTGGAGAAAAGGGGACTCTAGGACAAGAGTATTCTTGCACATTTACTCTTCTCTATGATATTTGGAATTTATATTTGTGTGTGTTCCATGAAAAGTCCTATTGGGTTTTTATTTGGAGTGCACCAGTTTTATATATTATTTGGGAGAGAATTAAAAGGTCTGCTATATTCCTTTTCCTTCCATTAGCATGATTTATCTCTCCATTTATTCAGGTCTTATTTTAAGGCCTCCAGTAAATTTTTTCTCCAGTAGTTTTTGTTCAGTTGATTCTACCTCTCTCAGGCTACTGACTTTCTTCAAACCACTGGTTATCCTTAGTTGTACATGTATTTTTATGATGATTAGAATGGGCAGCTGATGTTTGTTTGTTGTACTGTTTCATAGGTGGACTTCCCTTTGGTGCATGAGAAAGGCCCCCTATGATTGCCAAATGAAGATGACTTTACAGGTGGAGATGGGGTAGATGTGTACCTCAGTGTGTTTCACTCCCGAGAAGAGCTGGATCAGGCTCTAACATCCATAATAGATTAGTCAAGTACAACTTTCCCTTTGCTTAGATTTAGGAAGTAGTTCTCGGCATTCTGGCTGAGGGCAGGTGCTGCAGACAGCTGTTTTGTACACACTAGGCAGAGAATGGACTGCCTGGCTCAGCTGTCAAAGGCAATTCTCTACTTAATCACCTTACATGCTGCCCCACAGTCCCTCTAGCTTCTGTTCCTGCCAATTCTGAGCCTGGAGCTTTGTTGGCAGGAGTGACCCCTACCTCTTCTAAAACTTGTCCTGTGCTTATTTTGAGTTTGGTTTATCTGGCATTATGATCTACTCTGCTTTTGATCTTCCAGAAGGCCATCACATTTCTGATAAAAACATTTCTTAATTCACTATTGCTGTCACTTATATTTATTAGTATGGATTTACTGTCATTTTAATAACATTTGTATGAGTCTGAGCATATGTTTGATTGGGGAGGGAGCATCTAAATCAGAAATCTGGAATTTAGAAGAATTTTATTTTCTAACATGCTACCTTTCTTATATGAGAAAGTAACTGAGTTTTGTATATTGCATATGAACTGTCCACCTTTCTGAACTTTCTTTTTTGTTTCTAATGACTTTATCAGTTCATTTCTTTGTGGTTTAGAAGTTGCTTTCCATTCGTTTAATCATTTTGATCTGCAGACTCAAGACTTTCTTCTTGGGAACATTTTCTTCTGAAATTGCTTCTGCCTCATCTATTCTGTTGCCCCTTTCTGGAAAAAAGCATGTACATATAAATACATGCACATGATTTGTATATTCTATTCTCTTCTTATTATTTTTATCTTTTCCCATTCTGAGTTCTGGGGACACAGTAGACGCTTATTGAAAAAAAAATGTATATGCAGTTTAGTTATGACAGCAGCTTTTCCAAAGTAGCAATTCCTGCAAAGTCTTGACTGGTTTTCATAATGAATAAAATCCTTCCTAAAGATGTAGGTAACTGATTTCTAGGTAATTTGAAAATACCAAAATATTTTCACCATTCTTTTCCTCTCCATCATATTTACTTAAAAATAATTTACTGTTTCAGCCCTGGCCAGTTTGACTCAGCGGTTAGAGCGTTGGCCTGTGGACCAGAGAGTCCCAGGTTCGGTTCCCGCTAAGGGCACGTGCCTCGGTTGCAGTTTGTCCCTGGCCCCAGTTGGGGTCATGTGGGTGGCAACCACTCGATGTGTCTCTCTCACATCGATGTTTCTCTTTCTCTCTTCCTCCCTCTCTCTCTCTCTCGCTCTATCTGAAGATAAACGCAAAAACGTGTCCTCGGGTGAGGATAAAAATAAAGAAAAAAAATTTACTGTTTCAGTTATTCAGTCTTCTCAGTTTTCTCAAAAGGAAGCCAAGAGGATATTTATTTACTAAATGGACACTTGTAAGGTTTTTAGAAGAGGAAAAATGGGGCAGAGTAGACCCATCTCTCCTCTAGTCCCACGATTACATGAGTCTTCACCAGACCAGTCTGTATATAAGAAGTACTTCACTGCAGGGTTAGACATACCCCAAAAGGTCTCGCATGGTAGGAAGGACAATAGTTGAAGTGTTAATTAGCCCCCACATTTCTTTTTATTGCACAAGGGAGGATATTTTCAGGCTTTTGGCTTTCATATGCTAAATGTGCTCTTGCCTGTTTCCTCATTACTGACCTCACTTCACTCGTACATGATCCTCTCCCACAACACACATATTTTTTAGTTTATCAACTTTAATATCCCTCGGGAAACAAGCCTGTATGCCTTGATGTTTTCTGGTGTTGTGTCTAGCTGGATGGGCACAGGATGGGCATGGGTGTTCTTCTCTGGGCAGCTGTGCAGAAGACTGAGGTCATGGGCTCCTGTTCCAGGAGGGAGAGTGTGTTCCCCATTCCACTCATTTCTACTTCATCCCCACTGTGAGTGATGTGTTAATCAGCGTCCAGTTAGGCAAACAGCAGGACGCCAAATATTTTAACAGAAAAAAAAATCACGTGAGGAATTGGTATTAGAGAACTGAAAGGCAATGAAGGATCAGTGAAGTAAGAAACAAATACAAGACAATAAAGGATTAGTGATGTATGATCAGAGACAGGAACTGCAGGAAGCTGCTGCCAGCCCTAGGGCCAGGGAAAATGGAAGAGGATGAGGTTAACAGGACCCCATAGGTTGGCAGTTGGGGCACTGCAGAGCTGGGACCTGGATCTTGAAGAGGGGGAGCTGCCTGGCCGGTGATCATATCTCTGAGGGAGTGCATTGCGGCTAGGAGTGTGCAAACAGGCTGAAAATGGAACCAGCTGCTACTAAAACCAACTGCTATGGCTGCTATAGAGAACCATTGCCGGAGCAAGGTAGAACAGAAAGGACAGAGTCCTTGGTCTCTCCTCCAGCTTCACTGTCTCCCTCAAGTGACCTCTACTGGCGGAACCTAACAGGAAGCCGCTGGCACAGGAGAAATGTCTGCAGAGTCCCAGCTATAGCATCACAAAGCTGAGGAGGGAAGGGAGGGTTTGGAGGTGAGAGACACCAGTTAATATCCTGCACAGTGAAAGTCACTGAGGGTCAGATGTGAAGTGGGCAAATATTAAGGTAAATATTTACATTAATCAGAGGCACACTAGCTAATCCCATGTCATGGAAATAATATTTATGGGCAAGGATGGACAAATAGAGCAATGCAACAGATAGAGTCCAGAAATAGATGTGCACATATGCAGTTACTTGATTTGCCATAAAGGTGCCATTGCAATTCAGTGGATAAAAGATCACTTCATAATAAATGGTGCTGGATAAAATGGTATCTATTTGGGAAAAAATGAATCTTGAAACTGACCTTATACCATACATAAAAATTAATTCAAGGTGGATCATAGAGCTGAATGTGAATAGTAAAACAATAAAACTTCTAGCAAAGGAAAATGACCATGGAGTAGGCAAGACTTCTTGAACAAGGCACAAAAGTACTAAGCTGTAAAGAAAAGTGAAAAATATAAATTGGATTTCACATAATTAAGAGAGTAAGTAGGCAAGCTGCAGATGGGAGAAGATATTAATAATACATACATTTGTGTGTGTGTGTGTGTGTGTGTGTGTGTGTGTGTGTGTGTGTGTGTATAGGACAAAGGACTCATATCCAGTGTATATAGATATTAAACACCTATAAATCAATAAGAATAAGACATAGAACTAAAATTAAAACCACAATGAGAGAATATTATAAACCCAGTAGCACGGCTAAAATGAAAATACTCAAAGTGTTGGTGAGATTGTAGAGCAGCCTAAGCTGCTGATAGGTTCAACTACTTTGGAAAACTATTTCTTGATATCTAGTAAAGCTAAACATACTCCTGTCTTATGATCCAGCAATTCTACATCCAGGTATACAGTATATCCAAGTGCATTCAGTGTATATATCCACCATATGGCATAAAAAATGATTGTTGTCTTCAGCTTTATTCATAATAGCCCCAAACTGAGACTGTACAAATGACCAACAATGTACTACAATTTGCTTTTGCAAAAGCAAATTAAAGTGTATTCGTAAAATGGAATACTATGTAGCAATAAAAAGAAAAAACTTGATATATATACAGTAGCAAGAATAAATCTCAAAAACATTCTGTTGAATAGTGCAACCAGGCACAAAAGTGTATATACTGTGTGAGTTCACATGCATGGATTTAAGGACAGTTAAATATAACTGATGATGATGATGAAAGTCAGAATAGTGGTTGTCGTTGAGGTGGGTACTGCACAGGGAAGAGGCACGAGGGAATTTTCTGGAGTGACTGAAATGTTGTATGTCTTGATCTGGGTGCTGGTTACCTAGGTTGCATACAAAAGTGAAAATTTATCTAGCTGCACAGTTAAGAATATGCATTTTACAGTGTATAAATCATATCTCAATAAAGAAAAAATGCCCTAAAAAAAGAAAGAATATTTCTTTTGTTAGCATGTTTCTGGAGCTTTAGGAACAATAGGTTCCCATAACTGTGCTGAGAAGTATTTGGCTCCTTACTGCCCTGCTGAAGGCCAAGCATCAAACAAAACAAAATAAAACAAAACAGAAATCATAATGGCTGTGAGGCTGACCTTTTTGTGTCCTGTGAGGAGTGGCATCAATTTCAAATTGAATTCTTTTCATTTTATGACTCTTTCTGAGACAGAGCAAGGGGATGGGAGTTTGTTCATTACACTTAGTATACATCAAAAGATGAAAAAGAATCATCCACAAAGATCTCCTAGCACATGGAGGACAAAGTGCTTTGGAGAAGTAGCAGGGAGATGTGAATGAAGCCATACCCAGAGCACAGTGCTAAAGGGCACAGGTGTGGAGTCAGATTACCTGCACACAGAAAGCACTTGATAAGTATTAGCTGCTCTTATTCAAATCTTAGGGTTTTTTTTTGTTTTTTTTTTTTTTTTATAAAGCCAACAGCATCTTTGAGTAACTGGTGAAAAATTGGTCTTATTTTATTCTTTGAGTAAGTGTGCATGTATGGAAGTATATGTGTGTGCTACCTGCATGGTGTGTGTGTGTGTGTGTGTGTGTGTGTGTGTGTGTATGTGCGTGTGTGTGTGTGCATGTATGCACCACAAGAAGAGAACTATCTTTGTATTAACCTGATGCGCGTTTCCTATGAGAGATCAGTTCTGCTGGATTTCTGGGGGTGACAAATAGCTTGTTTGTGTCCCTAATTCTTGTCAGCAAGGAGCCCAGAGGAGAGTCAAGACCTTTTGTTGGAGAAATCAGGGGCATTCTGCCAGACAAAGTCAGGTACCCTAGGGAAAAGGTGATTCTAACTGAAGTGCAATTAAAGAAGCAACAGGACCAGAATGACCATCATTTGGAAGTGAAGGGAAGATCAAGGAGAGTGAATGAAGACGAATGGTATAATGCTAACCCAGAGCTAAGTTTCTAGCATTGCCTGAATAATACATAAACTTGTAATTAAGATTTAAGATGATGCCCTGTGGGAAATGTTCTTTTGGGCCTGAAGAATTCAATATTTCTTATGGTCATTAAAGGCAAGATGATAAATCATCTTTTCATTCTCTTTTGGAAGTAGGAGAGTGGTAACTTAAGCCACAAAGAAAGTGCTGAGGTCTTTAAAGGGAAGTACGGAGGCTGATGGGGGTAGTGTCAGGAGGATAGCAATTTCTGACTCACAGGAGTCTTGGTTAGTCCCATCAGCTGAAATCTGTGTCAAAACCCAGAAGAGCTGTGACTTTTGGGTATGATTGTAGGATGGAGGGCGGGGAGAGAACTGACTTGGAGTTTTGAACTTACAGTTTTTCTTATGAGAAGTTGGCCTACCAACCTATATTTTTTGAGTTTAGATTTTAGGCTTGAGATCTTTCAATGAAAGATAGCTTGAGACTGGTCAAACTATCTGGACTGTGTTCTGTGAAATAACCGTGTGGCCCCTGGGTGGATGCCATTCACCACAGCCAGGAAGGTACAGAGCGAACTGCAGAGTAATGGAGATTGGAGTTGGAAAAATGAACCAGCTTACTTAGTACCTTTTATACGAGGAGCTAGAGCACATTGTCCAAAGCCACACAGCCATTTACTGGCAGAGCTAGAACTTGACTGCAGATTTCCTGACTCCGCGCCCAGGGTCCTGTCCATTTTGCACAATGCTGCACGAGGGGGTGATTTTCATCAGAGACACTGCTCAGTGCAGAAATCATCATTTTGTCAGCAAAAGGTATTTTCTGGTGCCTTTTTACTTCTAATAGATGATGATACTGTGCATGGATTGGGAGAATTATAGACACATTTCTTTTTTTTAAGGCTGCAGGTTTAGGGAATAGAATTGTATTGACTTCAGCAAGCCATGAGATATAGTTTTATTATATCATCAATAAGAAAGAACATGGCAAGCTTTCTTCCTTCAGTTTTGTCTGAAAAGGTCTTTATATTACCCTCATTCTTTTTTATTGTAGTTATTGGGGTGACATTGGTTAATACAGTTATATAGGTTTCAGGTATACAATTCTATAACACATCATCTGTGTATTGTACAGTATTGTGTATTCACCACTCCAAGTCAAGTCTCCTTACATCACCATTTATACTCCCTATACCTTCTTCTACCTCCCCCTACACCCTCATTCTTTAATGATGGTTTGGCTGCATTAAAAATTTTTGAATGATGGCTCTTTTCCCTTTGTACTTCGAAGATGTTATTAAATTATTTTTTCTGAGGTTACTGTTGAGAAGTCTGTTGTCAGTCTAATTAGTGTCTCCTTATAAATAATTGATTACTCTGGCCTTTTCACTTTTAGTCTTTGGTTTCTTATCATTTCACCATGAGGGTTGATGTATAGATTTGGCTGTATTAATTCTGTTTGGGACTCATTTGTGATTCCTGAAAGTAAGGTTTTATCTTTTACCAAATTCCCAGCTATTATCTCTTTCCATATTGCCTCTCTCCCATTTCCTCTATTTTCTCCTACTTTTTTTTTTTTTTTTAGAGTACATTTATTAAAGCTGGGAGCAATGAAACAAAGAAAGGGCTTAGGACAGAAGAAGCAATAGGACAGAGCCTAGGCGGGGCTGCTTTGGCCCTCTAGAAATGTAATAGGAGAGAAGTGAGCCACGTGGGGCTGCTGTTAGGTCACTGAAAAGTCAGAGAAAAGGGGGCCTTCGAGAAATGTTTATGGGGTTGGCCTGGATGAGCTGCCACTGCCTGCTGTTCCACTGGTTGCAAGTCTCATGGGGACCCTTAGAATTTAGGATAAGAGAACAAAAGTACATGCCTGAGAAAAGGAGGGGTGTGGGTGTGCTCCATGGGGAGCACTCATTGGCTTCCTTTATCTTGAGGGTTTTATCTGTTTTCTAAAGGTGGGAATTTTAGGGGAGGTCTCAGAGGAGGATCTCAATAAAATATTCATCAGCTTTCATCATGGGCTTAACTTTGGGCAAACCACTACCTCTGTGCTCCTTAGTTATCTTATATGTAAAACAGGAGTATTAACAGTATCTATAACATGGGATTAAATGAGTTATTATGCATAAAATGCTAAGAATAGTTACTGAATCAGTAAGCATGCAACAAATGTTGCAATTATTATCTTCTCTTCCATTTTATTTCTCTCATTTCCTCTCAGGGAATGGCTCATTGGTCCCACTTGGTTCAAATACACAGAACTCGATCTACTGAAGGTGGCCAGGAGTTGTGACCTGTGTTCTAGTGTGTGCAGTGGCTGCTCCTGCAGTAGTCATGTGGTTGAAGGCAGTGGCCATTCCTAGGAAAGAATAGGGACTTATTTCACAGACTAAATAATGGGTTCAGTCAGTGGTATACAGTATAGTGGCTGTGAACTAATTTAAATTAGAAAGTATTTCTTTATTTATTCCAGGTAAATTATATTACTTTCCTAGGATTTCATTTTTTAAAAATCCCATTAGGGGCTAGTTACTGGAAACTAAGTATTATTATTGATTACTAATATTTTATTTGTATAATTAAAATTGGCATGGTTCTCAGGGCCGCTCTATATGGCATTATAGTACGGTCCCTGTGTATTTTCTGAGGGTGCCATTCATATAACTCACATATGGATAGTCACCTTTGGAATTTGTCAAAACACAGTGGATCCGGTGTTCCTGGAGTTGACTCGGAACACGATTCCAGTATTCTTCAAGAAAAGACTTCCATAATGCTTAGCACAAGAGTTCCTATTGCATATGTGCAAATGCAAATATTTGGATTTCTTGCTATTTTTCAGGAAAGACTCTTCTCTCTCTTTTTTTTTTATCCTCACCTGAGGACATTTTTGCATTTATCTTCAGATAGAGCAGGCGGGAGAGAGGGAGGAAGAGAGAGAGAGAAACATCGACGTGAAAGAGACACATCGAGTGGTGGCCACCCACACGATCCCAACCAGGGCCGGGGACAAACTGCAACCGAGGTACGTGCCCTTAGCGGGAACCGAACCCGGGACTCTCTGGTCCGTGGGCTGACGCTCTAAACGCTGAGCCAAACCAGCCAGGGCTCTTCTCTTTTTTAAATTTTATTTTTCAATTACAGTTGACATTCTGTGTTATTTTGTATTAGTTTCAGGTGTACAGCGTAGTGATTAGATAATCATGTACTTTATAAAGTGTTCCCCTCTACATTTCTAGTACCCACCTGGCACCATACACAGTTATTGTAATATTATTGACTATATTCCCTATGCTGTACTTTACATCCCAGTGACTATTTTGTAACTAGTAACCTGTACTTCTAAATCCCTTCACTGTTTTTACCCAGCCCCACAAACCCCCCTTCCTTCAGGCAACCATCAATCTGTTGTCTGTATCTATGAGTCTGTTTATATTTTGTTTGCTCAGTTATTTTGTTCTTTAGATTCCACATGTATGTGAAATCATATGGTGTCCGTCTTTCTCTGTCTGACTTATCTCACTCAGCACAATGCCCACTAGGTGGAAGGCTCTTTAAAACCAAGGCACATAGTCATCAGTGTTCTCGCAAATGCTTCATTGTTTTTTTTTTTTAATCATTATTATTCTGGCTTTTGTTTGTTTTTTGTTAATCCTTACCCTTACCTGAGGATACTTTTCCATTGATTTTTAGATAGATTGGAAGGGAGGAAGGGAGGGAGAGAGAGAGAGGGAGAGAGAAAGAGACACGGATGAGAGATACGCATCAATTGATTGCCTCCTGCATGACCCCAATCAGGCCTGGGGATCAAACCTGCAACTCAGGTATGTGCCCTGGACTGAGAATCAAACTGGGACATCTCAGTCCATGGGAGATGCTCAATCCACTGAGCCACACCAGCTGGGCTATTCTGGCTTTTTAAATGTAAATGAATGTTAGCATATATTTGTACATTCATTAATTTTTGTGGATTTATTGGTTATCTTAAGTTTGTATTAATGCATTAATTTTCTAATAACTGGATATTCAAATATGAGGTTCAAATATGAATCACACATAATCCTATTGCTAATGCAAATTTCCATATAATTTTCCTAAACTTTATATTATGGTAACATTTCACTGTTATTACTGACTTTAGTTGCTACTTGAATGTGGAATGAGTAGGGCCAAGGGGCTATGGTTTCTCTTAAACCTTCTAATATGGGATTCTTGCAGAAAAGTTGGAGAAGCATGCATGGGACAGACAGAGATTATGGACTGGACTGTGTCCTCCCAAATGACTTTAAAATCCTAACCCCCACTACCTGTGAATGTGACTTTATTTGGAAATAGGATCATTGCAGATGATCAAGTTAAGATAAGGTCATTAGTGAGGACCCTAACTCAATGTTCTATGAAAAGGAGAAATTTGGACACAGAGTCAGGCAAACACACAGAGAGACTGCCTTGTGAAGAAGTCAGACAGCAGGGTGATGTATCCACAAGGCAAAGCATGCCAGAGATTGCCAGCAAACCAGCAGAGGCTGAGAGCGGCATGGAACAGATTCTCTCTCTCAGCCCTGCTGACGCCTTGATTTCATACTTGCAGCCTCTATCTAGATCTGTGAGAAAATAAGTTTCTGTTGTTCTAAGCCACTTCGTTCTTGGCACTTTGTTACAGCAGCCCTAGCAAACTGATACAGAGAGGAAGAGAAGTGAACAGGAATATAGAGACATAGGAAGATAGGTAGATAGACAGGTAGGTAGGTGGATGGATGATGGATGGATAGGTGGGGGGAGGGGGAAGAGAGAGAGATCTAAGTTGTGTTCAACAAAGATGAAAACAGGAGAGATGGAATTGAGGCCTTGTTCTTGTCTATAAGAATGAATGCTAAGGCTGGATAGTTTGCTATGAGCTGTGGAGTTGCTGTTTGCAAATCTGTCACAAGTCACTTGCTTTCACTTGCATTAAAAAGCAGGAGAACCATGGTGGCCCTAGGTAGCAAAAGACATATTGTGTGACATTATTTTCCTGGGGAGCACCTGTTCGGTGGTCCAGAAGTCAGGCCCACTGGACGTACAGAGGGGCAGCTACTGGCTGGGTGTGGGAGCTACAGCCAATTTCCATTTTATCAACACTGTTAGGAATTTGTTACTAAAACCCAGTGAACTGAGCTGTCTTAGGTTCTGGTTGCTGGGGGTTCATTCAGGTGTTGCCCTTAAGTATGTGCTAACGAGCAAAACCAGCCAATACTGATGTCGCAATGGGAAAAGAGTGTGTATGAGGACGCAGACTTACTCTTCCCAAGTAGGTTGGCTATGAAACTTGGACCTTACGAGGCCAGCAGCTTCTGGGTTGGGGAATGCTGCTCTCCCGTTGCAGAGAAATGGGTGGTGCTGGGAATCCATCCTTTATGTCTTCTCTAGCTCATAGACATCTCTGGGGGCTTCTTGCAAATTCTAGAGAATTTGGTTGTGTCTGCCTCAAGCAGAGAACTAACTTGCTTTGGGAAATTAAATAGAGAGAAGCAGTCCAGGGTCTCCGACACAAGTGGTCCACCTCATTTAAGTACTGGAATCCCCAACAATGTGGGCTGAACAATGTCCCAAATCTCATTCATTCTTAAGTTGTTCTTGTTCCAATTTAATTTTGGTCCAGATTCTGATTTTTTATTCTGTCCTCGTGTTCATAATGCCTTTCCTGCCTTTGGTCCTGGGTTGGTGTCTGTTTTCTGAATTTTCGACTTAGGCCCTTCCAAGGCATTTGCATGTCTGACTCACTCTGCTTTGGTGTTCTCTGCGTGGGACCCCTCAGCCTTAGAGCACCAAGCCCTGGCCCTCTTATTAGAGATCAGCTGGCCTTATGTTGTCTTTTGTGTAATTATTTAAAAACAGAAGCTTCTACTAAACACCAAAGTAGGATAAATGTGAAATTCCAAGGTGTGGGGCCAAATCACCTGAGAGATGATTCTCAGAAGAAATGTCATGACGTGGCTCCGTGACTGGACTCCCTCCCTCACTCCAAGTGTTGAGAGAGTAGAAGTGGGAGGGATTGTGTACCATAGAGGTTTCTCTGGAGAGAGAACTGTTGCTGTGAATGCTTTTCACATGAAGCCCAGTGAGACTGGAATGCACAGGTGCAGGCAGAGAAACAGTGACGTGCTGAGCATTTAGGAACCACTGCAGACCGGGTGTGACTCCACCCTGGGAAATCCAGGCGGGGAAAGGGGCTGGCTCACTGCTGCTGTGGGATCAGCCTTCCTGCCCAGAGGTATCAGGGCAAAGGCCATGTAAGTGTGTCTGTGGACCAGATATGAGCCACGTGGGAGGGAGAACCAGCTTAGGGGTTTCAACAGGCCTGCCTAAAAGGGCAGAGAGACCAAAGCAGCAACCCTAGGGAGGGGGACATTTAACTTTTGGGGGGTAGGAGTCACAAGGGTGTGGAAAAACTAGGGTAGTGTGACCTGTAGGAGAGAGGTTCCCATGAGGGAATTTTCATGGAGTCCATGGAAGTGTCCCATGAGTGTGACAGAGTTGGTTTAAGTATCTACACAGGGCTTGCTTAAACAAAACCAGCTCAAGTGAGACCTTCCCTTGTCCATCCAACCTGATGGACATCCTGGAGGCTTCCTGTTTCCCTGCCCTGTTGTCACAGCTGCTCACGGTGGCTGCCAGTCTGGAGCCAGTCCACGTGTAGGAGGAGAGAAAATGGGGTGTTAAACTGAGTTCATAATATTGATTAATGTGGAGGGCTGGATGGTCTACTTTCTCAAGTGTGGTTGTGTGTGTGAGCTAACGCGATGCTAGGGCCGTCTGTTATCTGAAGGAGCAGTCGTGAATTTGCCTGAATCTTTATCCCGGGGCCAGAGGGAAACTTTCTCCACAGAGTAGGTTCTCAAGGGACCGTGAGAGACTAAGTAAAGTTGTGCTTTGATTGCTTCCAAGTGGTGAGTGTTCCAATTACTGGTTACCTTTGTGGGACGGTGCTTTCTCCAAGGGCAACGGTAGAGGGAAAGCCCCCAGATACTTTCGTCAGAGAAGGAGAGGAAGGCATTTCAGGGCCTTACAAAGATTACACAGTGGAACCTCGGTTCTCGAACTCAATTCGTTGCGAAGGCTGTTCGAGAAGCGGTGTGTTCAAAAACCGAATCATTTTTTCCCATTAGAAATAATGTAAATTGAATTCATCTGTTCCAGACCTCCCCAAGTGATTCCCTGTTTTAACCTTTCTTATATACAGTACACGTGTAATGTACTGTTTAATCTATAAACAAGCACTTTAAAAACGCAAGGCTGAGCGATAAACTGACTCACCCTCGGGCCTCCTCCCTTTGTCGCCTGAGAGATGCATGACTGATCATACGGGCATCAGCATGAAAGGGTTGTCGGGTTGAGAACCAAAGTTTTGTTCAAGAACTGAGACATTTTTCCTTGAACAACTTGGTTGAGAACTGAATTGCTCGAGATGGGAGACCTTCAAGAACCGAGGTTTGACTGTAATGCCTTGGTTACCCATTACCTTTGACTTCAGAACAATTTTCTACAAACCAGTAAGTCATAATTGAGCGCTGGCTCTCTCTGGTGGCTCATGTTGAGTGGTGGCACGTGGCTGTCACTGTATAGGGGCAAACGCTGCTGTTGCCGCTCAGCACTGCAGCTGAAGGTGTGCTTCTCAGAGTGTGGCCCCTGGACCAGCAGCGTCAGCAACACCTCGGGAAAGTGTAAACATGTAGGCTATCCAGCCCCATCCAGAGCTACTGAATCAGAAGCTCAGGTCTGGAGCCCAGTAATCTGTTTTTGATTTTGATGCACACTCAAGTTTCAGAACCAACTGTCATAGAGGTTAGTTAAATCTCTGGGCTTTAATGCTGAACAGCTCTTCTTGAATCTTGGCTCTGCCATTATAACTTTGGACACATTCCTGAGTTTTCATCTTTTTGCTAACTTGGCAAATGAAGATAATAACTTTACATTCGTCATTGAACTAGTGTCAATATCAGGATTTAAAATAATTGAAAAGCTCATTTGTACAATCTCTAGAAAATAAAGACTTTATCTTATTGAATCCTCATCTAAATGCTGTGAATAAGGATTATTTCTCTGCAGGGTTGCCAGAAACAGCAAATAAAAACAGAGGATGCCCAGTTAAATTTGCATTTCATATAAACAACCGTATGGTGTTACAAATGTACTTTACTAGCAGGGCATGGGACATTTATACTAAAAAATCATTCATTGTTTAACTAAAATTCAAATTTATCTAGGTGTCCTATATTTTATCCAGTAACCCTGTTTCTAGGCTTTAGATGAAAATGAAGCTCGGAGGGGCTGAGTAAATTGTGCAGAGTCACATGGCTGCTAAGTAATGTGATTGGGATGAGGGCCCAGGTGTGTCCCATTTTCAGCTCCAGGTTCTTTCTCCTCTTGTACTATCGCTCATCCTTGGCAACATGTGGGTCTAATACATTTCTCAGGAAGGACTAATTGCCTTCCTTAAAAAAAACAATGGATATTACCGTTGTGGGAACATAGGCAGAAAGAATTGTGTGGTGTTGCATTTTCCTAGGTGCTTTTCCTAACGACCAAAATTCTTACAAAATTCTTTTACCTTCCTTAGGTAAACATGGGGCAAACCCATAGATCACCGTGTAGAGTTTTTCGCAGTATTTAGCATATGTGGTGTTTATTAAGCTATAGTCTCTCTGTCTCTTTCTTGTGGAGACGTCTTTAGGTCTTACAATTTCTAAAGAAATAGATCTGAGATTATTCAGATGAACCAAGCATTGACCTGCTGGTAAATTAAGAAAATATTGATAAATACATAAAAAATTCTGTGTTCATGTTAACAGGATGACTTGCATCGGATGTGATTTATCTTAATTAGTCACAGTAATAAAATGGTTTTATTTTGATTTGAAAACACACTTTGATCTTTTTCTGTACCTCACAATTGAAAAACAAAAAACGTGCCGAGTCACTGCTGAAAATATTTATTTCTTTCCTCCTTTTGGCCTTCTTTTGAAAAAAATAACTCAGGAGGGTGAATATTTGAAACAAGTGAAATATGTTAAGATAAATGTGAGATGAGAAGGTGGAAGAGATACATAATGAGGATAATAAAAACGGGTGCCACTTTGGCATTTCCAAATTACCCGGCAATCCATTTGACTACCTAATTAGAAATTCATTCATTATCCAAAATGGCTGAGGCTGCATGGGTTGCTGCTTTTGTCAAGTTGTCAGGAGCAACCACTGCAAATACCTCAGAAATATTAATAGAATAGGACTTGCTCTGCACCCAGGACCATGCTAGTGCCGGGGCTGCTGGGATAAGAAGATGATTGAACTAGATCAAACCCGACTCCTGCGCATTTACAACCACTTGGGGAGGCAGGATTTAGCAATCTGAAGTGCAACAGGGGGCCAGTAATTCAAGACACTGTACAGTAAGCTCATTTTATAACTTCTTTCTTCAGGTGAATGTAAGCAGTTATTAGCATCCTTAAATACATATTGCTGCTCCCTTAATTTATTAGAAGGCCCTTTTGTCGTCTCTGTCACCCACTTTATAAATTGTACAAACACAAATGTAAGGCGATATTTACCATTATTAAAAGAATTTAAAAAGGTTTATAAGGCCAAATAGTATGTGAATTTTAGGAATATGAATTAAATGGTCAACTCTTTAGTTATGATATTACTATTAGTTTGTTTATGCTATCAATTTAAAAAGACATATGTTACATGAGATTAATTCAGAAACGTTCCTTTTTTTCTAGGCTCATGTTGTTCTAGCACACGACACTTTCACATCGACCTTAGTTACTGAAGACGTCGTCTTCAATAGTCCACGTCTGATGCTGTGACTGGACACGTTGTCTCAGGTCGTAAGTACTCATTTACGTAACATTAAGTACATTAATTTTAAATTTTATTCTCAGTGTATAGTTGAGATCTGCAAAATGTAACCATGCATTGTGTTGCTTTTAGGTGATCTTTTAAAAGTTTGTTTTCTAAAAATGTCTAACTGAATTTGTGTTAGATTTATCATTCCCCATTTTTAAATTAATTTTGTCAACTGAACTCCATTATATATTCCAAACTAATTGACTTAGGTAATGTCAGGCTAATGTGTTGTGGCAGAGACTATAATGATCAGCAAATATTGCATTTCTTTTCCTATAGTTTCCTGGCCCCTTGCAGTTAGATGAACTCCAGTGAGGAGTTCTGGCCAATGCAACATGAGAGGTAGTGATCATGTCTCTTCCTAGTTAAGGTAGGGAAAGTCCAGGTCCAAGTCCTAGTGCCACTGTTGATAAGCCACACATTCCACATGGTGCAGGTACAAGGTGGGGAGCCTCTGTTGTCCTGGGTTTCTGAGTGACCACGTGAAACTGAGCTCTGCCCACCTATGAGGGGCACGTGTTGTGAACAAGAGATAACAAGCTATGTTAGGCCACCATGTACTTCAGTGTTTATTAGTTATCACGGGATGACCCTGCCTGCCCTTGCTAATTATATGTCTTCTCTAAACAAATAAGATAAAATAGAGAGAACGTCCTATCATAGGAACCATTATCTAGACTTGAATATAAAGCCATTCTTTTTAGTAAGAAATAGTTTGAGAATATACCTTACCTTATATTTGATGTATATAGTATGTCTCTCACTGAAGCAGGTTGACTGTTTCTTTAAGGTCATAGCTTCACAGAACCATAGGTTACCATCTTTTAAATTTGTAAAACATTATTTATCGTACTCTGATGCTTATACCATGTTCAGCATGTCCAGTGTTTTTCATGTGGCAAATAACATCAGCAGCTGGTTTCCATGTTGTCATTTAGAGCAGATTTCATATAGGACTCTGAAAACTAATGGTCTTTATATTGCTGGCATGGGGACCCACAATTTTCTCAGTAGATTTCTATAAACATTTGCCCAGATTCACATAGGCTCAGAATTTGATGGTTCAATGCCAGAATCATGATTAAAATAGACCTAGAGGCAGTTCTAATTGTCATTTGTACTAATGACACTGTAGTATCAGATAATGGTCCCTGCACATAATAGCAGAATCACATTTCTCCTCAAAGTGTTTACCAGTAATTCCCCCGAAGATGCCTCATGTGTGTGCACCGCGGTCTGTCACCTGTGGGCATCCTGCCACATCTCTGGACTCTCCTGCCCTTGCTCCAACTCCCCGGCCCACAGAGCTGCTAGGAGAAGGGAGGAGGCCCACCCTGCCAGGGCCCATCAGGAGAACAGCTCCGTGCTTGGGGATTATCCAGAGTCTCCCAAATCCTTACTGCTGGATTTTTTCAGAGGTGAGAAAGCCTTCCCAGCTCTGAGGCACACTGTCATTTGGGCCTGAAGCAACTCTGCTTATTTTGAAAATCTCACAGAAAAATCTCTAAACAATATTCTATGTTATAATCCTCAGTCTCTTTAATAAAAGGGGTCAAACCCAGGAGGCTCGAAGAGAAATAGACAGCATACTATGCTCTTCACTCTCCTCTGAAACTTTTTCTGGCCTAATAGCCCAATGGAAAAGACCTTCTTCTTTCATTATAAAACAAAGCCTGACATGCCTTCCACTGGACATGAATAATAGGGTGTGTGCGTGTGTGTGTGTGCGTATGTGTGCGTGTGCGCAAGTATGAGTGTGTGTGAGTGTGTGCATGCGTGTGTGCGCGCGCAACTATGAGTGTGTGCGTGTGTGTGTATGAGTGTGTGTGCGTGTGTGTGTGCAAGTATGAGTGTGTGTGTGTGTGTGCGTGTGTGTGTGTGTGCGCAAGTATGAGTGTGTGTGTGTGCATGCGTGTGTGTGAGTGTGTGTGTGTGTTTGGAAGGTGGAAGTATTCACAGACTGTTAAAACTGAAACCTGCCCTGTGCATGGTTTTACTCCTCTATGACTTGCTTTCATTCTATAGAGTCAGAGAGACTGAAGAGACTTGACAAAGACTAATCTGAGTCTTTCAAACCAAACCAAATACAGAATTTGTACAAAACTGAAAAAAGTTTACTTTTAAAAAATCTTCAGTCAAAAGGATACTCAAGTGTCCATTAACAGATGACTGTATGAACAAAATGTGGTACATCCATACAATGGAATAGTACTTGGCCTTAAGGAATAAATTATGATATATGCTACAAAATGGATAAACTTGAAAACATTATGCTAAATGAAGGAAGCAAACACAAAAGGACAAATAGTGTATGATTCCATTTGTATGAAGTACTTGAAATAGATAATATCATAGAGACAGAAAGTAGAATTGAGGTCCCTAGGGGCTGAGGGGAGGGAGAATGGGGAGTTTCTGTTTAATGGGTACAGAGTTTCTGTTTGGGATGATGAAAACGTTCTGGCAATAGATAATGGTGATGGTTGCACAGCAATGTGAATATATTTAATGCCACTGAATTGTACACTTAAATATAATTAAAATGGTAAGCTTTGTGTTATGTATGTTTTACCATAATTAAAAAAAAGAAAACATCTCCAAAGCTTCTAAGAGTAGATACATTCCAGAGAAGTGAACCAGAGGTTGAAGGATGCTGATTTGGTTTTGCTGGATTGCTTGAGGATAGGAACATTATGTTGTCATTGTAAATGCCACAGCATCTACTGGAGTGTCTTGAGCGTAGCAAGACGATGAATCCTAGCTGAACTGAATTACATGGTGGCCTACAGGAGCTTTCAATTTAATTTATTCCTGGAGGAGAGGAATAAGCGAATTTCCTGCTCAAATACAAGGAAATGCTTTTCAAGGCTTGTTTTCTTGGAATGGTTTATATAGGCTTTCCAGTGTTTGACTGCAGGTTAGCTGCTTGAAAAGCTTGGGAAAGAGCCAGGAAGAGCAATAGGAGAGAAGTGATGGGTTGAGGGTGAGTGATCAGAATGCAATCTGATGTGTGGCGCTGGCAAAGGGATGTTCAAAGGTTAATAGCACAAAGCTATTGGCTTTGAAAAGAGCATTTCTTTGAAAGAATCCAAAAGGACAAGGGAATAAACTTGATTGGAATTGATTGTACCGAATCTCTGCTGTGTAAAATTGGGAGATGAGTGGAGAGCACTTGAGATGGAGAATATTCTTTCACAGCAGGCAAATACAGTGACGAAGGCAGCCAGCGTTGAGAGCGGCTCAACTTTACCAAACATTTATACAAAGAGACTCTTTTTCTTGGATTATTTCTTATGACACAAATGATACCTCTACATGCCAAAAAAAAAAAAAAAAAAAGTTATTCTGGGAGGTTATGACTCTTAGGGGAGTACAATGTAGCATCTAAATGTTGCAGTGTAGACTGACACTTTGTTTTTTAATTGGAATTTAACCAAACAATAAGTTTTATTTTAGATCATTTCTTACAGGTAATATATATATACATTGTCACTCTATTAACAACTCACACAATGGCTGCAGCATACAGAGTTACCGTGAAAAGCATCTCCCCTTGCAATTATTCCACGTCTTTTAACCGTAGGGTCCACTGGTTAGGTTTGGAGTGTATTCTTCCAGATGGTTCTCTTATATTTACATACATATGTGTCAATACATAGTTTTTATTTTTATTTCTTTTTACATAAATTGGACTAAACATCTTTTTTCTGAAATCTGCTTTTTGTTGGAGTTTTTTAAAAAGCAGTGGAATGCATATATGCATAACCCATGGACACAGACAACAGTTCAGTAAAGGCCTGGCGGTGGTGGGAGCGTAAAGATAAATTAAAAACAAAAACAAACAACCCCCCCCAAACAAATAAAAGCAGTGGAATGACTGAAATGAAGAAGAATAAGAACAGAGACCTTAACTAATCTACACACCTAAAAACCAGTGTTTGTATAATGAGGAATTGCCTGCATTACTTTAATATTTAAAGGAATAAAACTCTGCAAGGTGATTTTCAATCTATTCACGTAAAAGATGTGGGAATTTATGTGATCATAAAGTAACAGGAAAAATTCCACACACCACACATAAAAAAGGCTCACCACTGCAAAGCCACATGTTGATACATACAGAAAGGGCAGGGAACTTACTTGCTTTTCTTTGGTTGGTTGATACCTTAAGAAATTAACACCTTTTGTATATGTGTTAAATTTTGCATTTTCCTTTATCTTCTGTTCATTAAAGTGAGGAATCACAGCTAGTTGAATTAATTATCCAAACTAGAACACGCATACTATTTAACCCAGATTTTTTTTGGAGACCTAAAACCTGGAGAAAGTGAAATTAGCTACAAAATTCTCATTGAAGTTATAGCCCTCCAAGTGCAGCTTGGCTGTATGAATGGTGTAGCATAAGGCAGAGAGAAAGGGCGTGGCCTTCTGAATTATTTTCTAGTTAGTGTGTTACAGATTACAAAAACATTTTGTTAGCTTTATAGATACTTGTTTTTCACTTGCAAAAATCGGGTGGTTTAGGTTGTTGCTTGTTGTTTTGCTTGCACAAGGCAGTCTCTCTCTTTGAGCATTTGATCTATAGACAGACATACAGGGGCTGCTGTGCTACCCTTTACAGAGGGACGTCTTCCTCACCTTAAACCATGGAGACTCAGCTTCTCCACCTCCCGGCATCAAAATCTTCCCAAGTTCAAAGGGCTTATTGGGGGTGTACTGGGGGATCAAGTGGATTTGGGACATCAACTCCAATTGGAACCATGCCAGCTGCATTTTAAGTTAAAGAATCTTCTGAGTCCTACAACCCACTGGCGGTCAATAGTTAATGAATGTCGGTTCTCTCCTTCCTTTTTCCCACTTCCTGTGATTCCAAAACCAGTGGTTGCCAACTGACAGTGCCCCGTTTTTTTAGACAAATGTTGGTTGATAATAATGATGTGTGTGGTTATTTTTAATTGCTTTAAAGACCTTATCAACCAGTATTTACTAAATGTCTCCTCTGGGTAAAACACTCAGCATTTATTTTCAATTCTTTTTGACCAAAGAGAAATGCATACTTCATACCCTCAGCTTTGCACTCCAGCAGAATCAGACGAGCAAAGATATTTGGAGGTGGCAGGAGATTGGATGTTTTATGTTTGTTTGTTTGTTTGTTTTTGTTTTTGCCTGTTAGCTAAACTACCTATCATCAAGGGAACTGATTCTTGATGAACTAGTATGAAGCAGTCAAGGATTAAGAGGCCAGGCAGACTGAGAGGCAGGCAGATCAGGCAAACAAATAAACCTGTTAATGATCTGTACATACGGAGTTTTACAGCTTCCAAAACATATCTACTGGCGTTCATTTTTGTGAGCTACACTTTAAAGGATGATGGTAAAACCAACTTGGATGGCAAGAGATGGATGCTGTATTAAACCAAGCAGTTTCTTAAATGTCTGAAAATGCAAATTACTACTGCATTTGTTAATGAGGTTGCTATTTTCGAAGACACACACTAATACAGTCAATCTGTCTCATAGCACAAGGTGACTTTTATGTTATTGCTCCTGCTCTGCTTTTATCCTTTTTCTCACCTTCTGCTTAAAGATTTCTCCCTCACCCCCACCTCCCTTCCCCCCCCCCTTTCTGGTAGGATCCACTCAGATATAGCAACTGGGTTAGAAAACACAGATTAGGAAATGTGCTTGGTTTTCCAAAACTGGTCATTTAGCAAGATGTTTCAGAGATCTTCAGGTTGAAGTCCCGAAGGGCAGCGCTGGCCAACTTCATATTAGGAAATACTCAGGTAAACAGGAGCACGACTGTGGGATTTAGGAGACTTAGGTGTCAGGGCCACATATCCACTAACCATTTGGGGGACCTAAGTAGGTGATTTGATCTTTCTGGGCTGCAGTCTTCTTAGTCTCTAAAATGGGGGCTGGTAGAAAAGTAAACAGGCACAAACCCTATGGGGGCCAATTTGCAGTATCTGTCAAAAGCCTGTGCTGTTAGATCAATCCCATTGCTGAGAAGTCATCCTTCCTATGTGGATTGGCATATGTAAAAGATATTCATTGCTGCATTGTTTTTCTTATTAGAAGTTTGGAAGCAACTCAATAGGAAATTGGTTAAATAGGTTTTGGTACATCTATACTATAGAGTATTATTAGCTGTATGGAAGAAAGAGGAAACTCTCCAATACTGATATGGAAAGATGTACAAGATATATTTTTAAATGAGAAAAGCAAGGTTCCGAAGAATGTGTATCATGTGCAATCTTGTTTAAAAGAATGGAAGAGGTACAAGAATATATATGAATACTTGATCTTATTTGCACAGAGAAACTTTGGAAGGAGACATAAGAAGCTAATTGAGAACCAAAACCATCGACTTCCTCACTCAGCCTTTATTATTAAATCACTAAGTTTCCTTTCAGTGTTGTGATTCTACCACAGTTTCAGATTGTCCAGGAAGAAAGTGATTTCCAGAATTGGTGCGATATGGCCGCTCAGTTTACACACCTGTTGTAATGGGATGGCTTTCAAATGTCAAGTTCATCGATCCACCCATGTTTCTAAAGCTGATTTAAATTAACATTTGTCAGAGCTAAAAATGCAAATTTTATCTAGAGCCCAGGACTATTTTGACAGGATGATTTTCAACATTGTGACTTTTTAGCATAGGAGATTGTGGTTTTTAATTGGAAAACCAATTACTTTAAAAACCATTCTGCTCCTGCCCTTTAACATGATTTGTATTTTTTTTTTAAAAGCCCATATTTTTGGAAGGTTATAATGATTATTATGATTAGTGACTGGCAGAAAATCCAGGTGTCCCCGGGTAAATTGCATCTAACTTCAGAGGACTCTGCAGGTATTTCTCAGAGCCTCAAGAGACTAGTTTAAAGTTGAGGAGTGGAAGTAACATAAAAAAAAAAGAAAAAAAGAATTGGCAATCAATAGGTTAAAAGAAGGAGAGATTAAGCATAGATAACTGGAAACCAAGCCTGGATCACTTACATTTTATTCCTAAGTATCTACATTCTTTAAGTACCTCCTTTTTACTTTATTAAACCTGCGTGTAGAAAAAAAATTATTAACTTTCAAAGTACTGTAACATAGATTTTGAATTTGCATAATAATACGTTTGTTTAAATAGCATTTGCAATTTACCACAGGCTCTCAAATGCATTCTTATTCCTGATATTATTCACTATTTTCTATGTATGGCATATTGAACAAAGAATATATTCTTTTTTCTCTCAATAGTGGTTTCTTTTCATTCAATTAATATTATTTGACATTTGCTCACATCTTTCTTTTAGACATAAGTAGTTATATTTCTTTTTGTTAATTGATTTTTTAGAGAGAGAGGAAGGGAGAGAGAGATAGAAATATCGATGTGAGAGTGATACATCGATCGGCCGCCCCCCGCACGCCCCCTGCTGGGGATCAAGCCCGCAACCTGGGAATGTGCCCTGATTGAACTGGGACCTCTCAGTCCATGGGACGATGCTCAGTCCACTGAGCCACACCAGCTGGGCAGTTATTATACTTCTTATCATTCAACATTATACCCAATTACAAATTCAAGTTGAAACTATTGATCATCTGTTAAACATAACATCAATTAAATTTCTTGCTTATGAACTTTACTCTTCATTCATAATCTTTTTATTTTTCATTATAAATAGTCAAAAGCTGACATTTTTCTATTGGCATATGGGGTTGAAATTTCTAAAGCTCAGGTATTAAGTTTCCTTTGTGGTTAAAGAAGTGATTGATTGAAATTCTAACTATTCAGCCATTGATTCTGATGAAAAGATGGAGCACTGGGGCCTCAGTTTTAGACAAAAGAATACCCATGATAATCAAGTCTGAGCATGCTCAAAGAACAGCTGAGGCAGCCTGCCAGGAGGGCATGTGCATGAAGGAGTGAGGTGACTTCTGGGAAAGAATCATCCTAAAGGCAAATATGAATACTGCCTACAGTCTGTCCATCAGCTCTGTTTCCTCTCCAGCCCTATGGACATATATCTTCATCTCTGATAATAGGCGAGGTTGATAAAAGCAGAGAAATAAGTATGTGGCACAGGTCACCACCATGTAGCTCTGCACCTGGTGTATCTGTGGGAGGTGTCTTGTAGATGCCACAGGCATAATTAGGTGGCACTGCCTAGTGACCTTCGTGGTAGTGACTAAAGGCTTAAGTAGTATTTTTGGGTTAGTTTATAGGACCTCATCTTGAGCCTCATGAGAAGACTCACTGTTGTCTACCAGAAATAAATGTGAGTGGCCTACATTAGCAGAAGAGTGCTCAGCCCAAAACACTAATTAAGATGGACTTGTCATGAAAATAAAATTCTTTAGACGACATCCATTTCTTTGTATGAATGTAGCTTGGTCTAATTTACACTGGCCTGAAAATTGGAAAGATTTCTGAATAGGAATCTCTTACTAAATGGCTTTGGTGAATGAGGTGACCTCATTAATGCTAGCTTCAGTGCTAGGTCACCCAGTTTTTAACTGTGTATCAGTCATTTCCAATGCAGAGTTGTAGCCCATTCTCAGAGTAATTTCAGTGAAAGTAGTAGTAAAATCCCAGGAAGTTGGAGAGGAGTAATGTGGTTTCTTGAGGGAACATAGCTACATTGAATTCACCAGACCTAGAGTCTACTCTATATCCACAACACATGGTTGTTTCCACTGTGCAGAACTACAGCGAGCAATCATTAAGGTTCCTTAGCAAGAGGCAATGAATATACAGTCGGCCCTCGTTTATCGTGGTTAATCAGTTCCAGACTCTACCGCGATAAATGAATTTCTGCGAAGTAGGATTCTTTATTTATATACAGTCGTCCCTCGCCACTTCGCACTTCGACTTTCGCAGCTTCACTCTATCGTGGGTTTTTCAACTGTATACTGCAAATACTATTAAAATCTCTTCTAATTTTGTAGAGATTGAAAGAACATAGCATCTCTTTATCATAGGCCTTTCTTGCTTCACAACTAAAGTTTATGGCTATTAAAAAAAGGGCACCTAGCCCTGGCCGGTTTGGCTCAGGGGTTAGAGGGTCGGCCTGCAGACCAGAGAGTCCCGGGTTTGGTTCCCGCTAAGGGCACATACCTCAGTTGCAGTTTGTTCCACCTCGGTTGGGGTCGTGTGGGTGGCAACCAGTCGATGTGTCTCTCTCACATTGATGTTTCTCTCTCTCTCTTCCTCCTTCTCTCCCTCCTGCTCTATCTGAACATAAATGCAAAAATGTCCTTGAGTGAGGATTAAAAAAAAAAAAAAGAACACCTAATTTTTACATTCATGGGAAAAAGTGTTCAGAACTCCAAATCTTTGATGAATAAATAAATAGCTGTTGATCTCTGAAGGTCTCTCCCAACTTTGTGAGAATCAGAATTATGATGAGGCTTATCTTTGCTGTCCTTCTATACAAAGTTGTTCTTCCTTAGAACTGAGGTTTTGTATTGGCTGATTTAGATATTTCTGTGCTTGAAGCCAGGAGGCGGGCTAGATGACAGTGAGATTTATTCTAGTGCTATAACTCTAGTATTTTCTTCGTAAACCCAATTTCTGTGCACTTCTAATCCCTAGGGCCCAGAGGCTCGTTCCTCCTGGGAAGGAATTGACATTTTGGCAAGTTTTGGGTTATTTTATTCATGTCATACTACAGCTAGAAAAATAAAACAAGTCAACTCTCACTCTCTTTATGCATTTATTAAAAAGTAGTAGAAGTATGGAAGCTGATAAATTATTGTCAAAATTAAAAATAAAAGGTTGGCCAATCAAAGATTGATTTATTTATGAAGTCTTAGTCTTTCTACTCTTGAGACAACCCTTTTTCCTCTCATTCATTTATTCATTTTTTTCAACAAATATTAATTTGTTGAAAATATTAATTTTCTTTTCTCCCAGTGCACGTGGTGTGTGTGTGTGTGTGTGTGTGTGTGTGTGCGTGCGTGTGTGTGTGTGTGTGTGTGTGTACCAGGAGAAAAAACAATGGAGACTGCTCTCAAGGAGCTTTCAGCCTAGTAAGTGAGGCAGTTAAGAACTTCTCTACCATTTATTAGCTGTATGATCTCAGACAAACTACTAATGCTGTTGCACCTCAGTTTCCCCTAGTATACAAAAGAGGTGGTAAATGTATTAAACAAGATAAAATATGTAAAGTACTTAGTGTCTTCCACAGAAAAAGCTCAATAAATGAGGGCAGATATGTTTCTCTGGCTCCTTTGAACCCAGACAATCTATAGAACAGTAACATTTTGAGTAAACCTGAAGATGAGCTAATTTGGAAATATTACTAAAGCAGCTGCGTTCTCCAAGCTTCTTCCTGCAGAGGACGGCCCTTTGCATTTGCTAAAGAGTCATTAGAGTTGGGATGAGGGGATGAGGAGCGACCTGCACCCCAGTCTTTTGTTCTGCTGTACTTCTCCAGTGAGGCCGTCTCCCCATCGCGGGAGTAAGGACTGGAGGTGCGCTCACCTGGGTGGAAAGCCCTGCCCCTCCAGCAGAGGCAGTATCCTGAGCTGACACATCCTCGTCTACTGTTGCCGCGTTCCTTTCGAGAGCCACAGGGTGGACACAGGCCATCCAGGCACCGTGGCATCGGAGCTGAATAGTACTTCCCCACCACCGTGCCATGCGGTAGAATGTGGCAGACTTCAGACAGAGCTTGTGGGGACACCCAGACTCTTGCAAAAGAATCTGAGGTATGAAATATTCATCTCACAATTGCCCCTGACTCTTCAAACAAAATAGTCTTAAATCCAAAGAACTGGAAATTTGCTTGGGAGTTGGGAGAGAGAATGCATATTACCCATAAAAAATGAGATAGCAAAACAAAGTAAGCATGAAATAACAATATTCTGTTTACTTAATAAGTATTTTTGATTGTGCACCATGTTAGGGATTAGGACATAGAGATAATATTTTCTGCTCTGAAGAAGCTTGTATTCTAGAGGGGAAGACAGGTATAAAGCAGTCGTCAGAACAGACAAGTCCCGTCTTCTGTACGGCAGTAATATGTCGGTATTTAGCTGGTGACAATATCAGAGAGGTCACAGGAGAATACAGAATAAGAAGCCAGATGTGAAAGAGAAATAATTACCATTCAGGAGAGAGACGCAGTGTGCTGTAATAGGCAGGGAAGGCCTGCAGTGGGCCCTGAGGGATAAACACTTCGGATAGACAGGAAGGGCCATCCCCCTGCTGGTCCTTGCAGCCGAGGGAGGAGGCAGAGCAGGCTTTGGCAGGAGGAAAGGGGGTTTTCAGAGGAAGCCTGACGTGGAATTGAGAGAGCTGTTGGGTTAGGAGACCTGGGTTCTAGTCTCCGGCCTGAAATGAGCTGCTCTGATGGTTTGTGTTAGTCTCTCCCTTCTTTGGGCTTCTTTTTCTTACCCGCAAAATGAGTGGATTGGGTTAGATGATCTGCAAATCCCTTCTTGTGTTCACATCTATGATGGTCCAATTTTCTCACTTGGAACACACGAGTGACTCAAATGATGAAAATTTGAATGAGGCTCCTCAAAATTTGGAAAATACTGTTTCTTTTCATGCCAGAGGGAGTAATGTGGGCGAACGCACACTGTCCTCTTAATGTTGTGTTCAGTATTTCTTTGCACTTGGAGATTTCTTTTTAATCTCTTGCAAATGATTTACCGGCATGTTCCTCCTACACATCACGTATTTCAGAAGGGACATTTCTCCCCCACATAGCACTTGCTCTGTGTTGTTTTTATTTTCCAGGGAGCAATTTGTCAATTATGCTTCTCCACACACTTGGAGAAATACCTCTGACAGGCGGTTTCATAGATCTGTCATTTGGGTGGAACTCGGTCAGTGTGGTGTGCACTGTGACAGAAACACTCTTCTTTAGACTTCGTCATTCTGTGACTTTCTTTTTGAAAAGGTAAATATGCCACACACCAAGCCCACTGTGGCTGTGAATTGCGTGGCTGCTCCTACATAATATCCTGTGCAGGCAGTGGTGGAACGGAAAGCATAATTTTTGTAAAAGACTGAATTCTGTTCTTTGCCCAGAGCACTTTCCTTCTGTGGCATAAAACGCGGTGTTTACACAGAATCAAATAAAGGGAAGATCTGTCCCTTGCACAACTCTTCTGATCTTTGTAGATAATCAAATGCTGAAAACTGAAAGGCTGAACATCTTTCCGTGGTTTTTACTACCAGAACATCCTGATTGGCTGCTTGCATTGATTAGATGCCACAGATAATGAGTGCAACTATTCTTCTCTTGTTCTGTGTGATCGTTATACAGTGAGCTACATGACTCATTTCTTTCTGCATTTCCAATGAAAGGGGGAAGTACTTCTTTTGAGTACTAATACAAGGACTGTCTCATCCACCCAGCTTTTCTTGCGCTTTCTCTCTCTTGTAGTTCTTCAAGTTAGAGAAGGGTGGCGCTGCTGCCCTAGTCTTGTTTCCTATTGAAATTAAGTCAGCTCAGGGCTCTTCCCTCCCTGGATCATTAACATCGTTTGCAGCCATGTGAAGAAAAGAAAGCACCATTCAATACCATGACTCAGGACAAAAGCCAGTGACGTCTAAAGGTCAAAGGAGGACCCACCAGTGTCTTCCTGGCTCACATACTCCATGTCCCACAGGTTACCAGGTGCACTGGCTGGGTCTGTGTCACTTTTGCAGAGAAGCATCAGATGTTGGCCTCAGCTGAGAAGGCAGAGCTGATTGCAACAGACTCATAGTCAGATCTGTGGAGGCAAACCTGGGCTTATTTAATTCATTTCAGAAAGCTCTCCTACATTCCCCAAAGCACAAACCAGGTCAGGAAAAACATGAATTAACTCTTGAAGAAAAGCACAAGGAGAGTAGAGCTTTACATGTGAGTAAAGGTTTCTGTGTTCCCAAAGCCTGGGATTAGAGAAGCGATAGCGACTTTGCATTGAAGTATTCTAAAGACAGACCAGAGGGGATATGCCTGCCTCCAGGGGAAGGCTAAGTGTGCCTTGGGTGGCCCAGCCCAGAGGACAGTTACCCATGTCTCCCCCCCTTTGAGGGCTCACTGTTGAATCTATTGGGTGCACAGGGTTCTAAGTACACCTGGCTCTCTCTTCTCCTTCCTTCTGGGGCCTAAGGGAAGGAGGTCCTTCTTGCCCCAGGTCCTGGAGCTGTTATTTCAGCTTTGGTTCAGTGAAACCCAGCCTTCAGCAGGACAGGTGGCCATAGCAGCAGCCTCATCATCAGCCCTAGGGCCCTGTTTCCATTCAGATCACATTTCTCAGTGATCTTTGGAGGGTCTCTGCTTAAGTCTGGAGACAGACAGCTCTGGCTCGCTTCCACTTCCCATTAGCTTGTCTACAAGACATCACCCTTAGTTGTGTGTGTCTGAATTGAGGCAGTCAGGGCTGTTCTAGGGCTAAAATCGTAAACATTTCTGACAGCTTTGAAGGCAGATCCTCCTGCTAGTTTTAAATCACAGACACTGTTCTCTGTCTAGCTCTATGGAGCAATAAAAAAGGAAAATACAAAAAGGCAGGCTGGGAAGAGGGGTGCTCCTGTGCGTGGGCGGGATTGTCTGTGGAGTGTTTCCAGGGAACTCTGGCAGGAGGCTTCTAGTTCATGAAGGATTTCCCTGGCACTGCACTGGGGCAGGGTGACAGATGGGCTTCTCTCTACTGTGGGATGGAAAATACCTTTCATCTTGGCCAGTGCCCTTCACCGCAAGCCAGCAAGTAGCAGCGCCGGCAGGCACCCCTTCTGTTCCTGGATGCAGTCTCGCTGTTGCAAGGCATCCGATTTCCTCTGTGAGAATAGAAATCGTATTTTCACAGTGTTCCGCTCTGCTCCCCCAGCTGTCACCCTGAAGAATGCCCTGTCCTTGTTCCGAGGCGCCGCTTCTGGAATGCTCGAGCGAAAAGCCAAAGGCATTTTCATTTTTAGAGATTGTCAGAAATATTCACGGGCTTCCTGTTTAGGAAGCACACCCCCTCATTCCAAGTTGGCTAACCTCATTCTTTTTATCTTGAGGCTTGTACCACATGTGGAGACAAGAATCCCCAGGGCAGGGGATCGTCATTCGACAAGGTTAACCTTGTTAGAACCAGACTCTTCTCACACTTAGAATGGAGGTTCAGAAAATCTCAGCCACTGCTGACATTCTGCAAAGTAGCCTTCACTTTGGCTTGTCATCGCATAATCATCTTGAGTTGTTTCATTTGTAACCTTGGACACAGTTTACTAGAAAGTGTAGACCAACCAGAATACTTCATTGACTTCTCACAACCGCTAGGTGAGGTAGATATGATTAGATCCCTGATTTTAGAGGGGAGAAACTGAGACTTAGAAAGGCCAAAGTCTTCTGAAAAAGCCAAACCAAGAGCAAGCATCCTTCAGAAGACGCACACTTTGCCCTGTGCCTGTGTTGTAAACCCAGGGTGAGTGTGGATCCTGTTTCCCTTCCTGTCCAGCTGCCTCCAGCCCGGCATGGGACAGGGAGGGGGAGGACGTTTCTTTGAAACCTTGGTGCTCTTGACACTCTGATGCTCCTGAGTAGATGCTAATGAGGAATTCAAAGCCAAACCTGGCTGCTCTTAGTGCAGGACTGCTATCTGTTTTTGAGTTATAACCCTGTTACATACACCTCTCTGCTTTTCCTCCTCCTTTCCCTCTTTTTTTTTAAATTCATCTACTTCTTATTCCTTCTCTTCTTGCTCTTTTTTTGAAAACAAGAGACAATTTCTTCCTTTTCTCTTTATTGATTTTAGAGAGAGAGAAAGGGAGAGGGAGAGAGAGAGTTAGAAACATTGATGAGAGAGAACATTGACTGGCTGCCTCCTGCATGCCCCTACTCGGGATTGGGCCCACAACCTGGGCATGTGCCCTGACTGGGAATCGAACTGGCGACCTTTTGGTGCATGGGTCGACACTCAACCACTGAGCCACACTGGCCGGGCCAACAGACTATTTTCTGTCCATCCCATGGATTCTAAAACCAACAGATGACCCACTTGTTATCGTTATTTCTGGGGTAGGTGTTTGGAGGCTCTGGCCCAAATTGCTAGGCTGCATTCTCACACCACCCGGTCACCAGAGTCTTCTAATCTATGTGGAAAGCAGGTGATAAAAACAGCCTCCCAGTATAATCATTTGTTACCTCCCAGTATAATGACTTTCTGTGCTTGTGCTTTTGCCAATATTAAGCAAACTGCTAAGTCATCGGTGCTCTTCCATCCTGAATCTTCTTGGTGGCCAGGATGGTCTCACTCATTTTATAACCTCTGAAGACATATTGGATTTCAGCTCATTTAATTTATTCTTATAAAAGTGTGTATGTGAGCTGAGGGACATGACTCATGTACAACTGAGAAGGGCAAAACCTCTTCGTTTATGGATTTCTAGCTACTGAACTATAGATTGGGAAAATGAGTCCTTCCGGATAGCTACGAACTAGATGTAGAAGTGGACCCAGCACACGTTTCCAAGGTTCGGTTACGTCCACAGCGTTGGCAGGCGTATTTGAAGGACTTGTGGAAACTCATGGCAATCTACTCGCTTGTGAAAGGAGGTGTCCAGAAAAAACAGCAACAAAAAACAAAAAAAGTCTTAAACATTTAAAACTTCTTAACTCTCATAAAGCCTGAGTAGAAAATTTATTTACTGCAAACATGTTTGCTGGGGATCGTGATAACAAAAAAGTTATAAAGTTAATTTTTTTTTGAGAGGAACAGAAATGAGGTTCAGTTTTTGTGAAATGTCATTTGTATGGAGTCTTTCGGAAAGTGGGGGAGTTCTTCCCTTCTCCAGCGAGCACGATACTGAGGACTCTGAAGAGTGGGATGATGACTCATTAACTGCCATGATTTTATTGTTAGAATTTACTTTTTTTTTTTTTTTTTTACTTAGCAGGCAGATTCCTTTCTAGGAAGAGCCCTGTTGGTTGAGTGAACAGGTGGACAAACTGCTGGGGCTGAGATGTCAAAGGGAGGCCTCAAGGGCTTGGAGCCTTTGGTCAGATTACATTCAGAGGCTGGTAGGGTCAGGGAGCGGCAGGGTTTTGTTTTGCTGACTGAACTTTGCAAGGTTGGTGCAAGAATTGAGTTGCTTGTGACAATAGAGAGGGTTTTAGAAGAACACAGTAGAGGAGGGTGCTGAAGTGTTTACTGACTAGAGCAGATCTGGAGAAGGAAAGCTTTGTCTCAGGAGGAATTTTTTTATGTGAAATTTGTTGTGTGTTCTAATTTCTTTTTCTACCATGCCTCTCCTCTCCCTCTCACTCCTTCAGTCTTCCTTAGAATTGGTAATATTCATTAATGAAATTGGTTTTGTTTGGTTGGGAACATGACAAAGGCTGAGTATGGCCTCATGGGGCTGGTGTGTGTGTGTGTGTGTGTGTGTGTGTGTGTGTGTGTGTGTGGCATGAACCAAGACTGCTTGAGGAAGATGAGCTATATCGTTACATTCAAGGAAATCAGCTCTTCTAATCCCCTGACATATGTCAGAGATCGGGAGAAAATCAACTTTGATCTATTTAATGGATATATTAGCTACTATTGGATTCTAGTAAGCATCATTACTTGAACCCTACAGAATAGTCTTAATTTATCTAGCCTTTTGCTAGAGAAGATGTTGTAAGCTGAATAATGTCCTCTAAAGATATTGGGCCCTAAACTTTGGATCTGTAAATATTGCCTTATATGAGAAAAATGTCCTTGCAGATGGGATTAAGTTGAAGATGTTGAGGTGGGGAGGTAATCGTGGATCATCCAGGTAGGTCCAAAATGCTGTCACATGTATCCTAATAAGAGGGAGGCAGAGAGAGATACAGTCACGTGCTACGTAACAATGTTTCAGTCAATGACGGATGGCTTACCCACAGTGGTTCCATAGGAGTGTAGTGGAGCTGAACCGTCCCCATTGCCTAGTGACACTGTAGCTGTGGTAACCTAGTGCAAGGCATCACTCGTGTGAATGTGGAGATCCTGATGTACACACACCTGCTGTGCTGCCAGTGGAATAAAGCACAGCACGTGCAGTTATGTGCAGGACATAAAACTTGATGATGATGATAAACGATTGTGTTGCTGATTTATGTATTTACTGTGCTCTACTTTATCATTACTTTACAGTGTACTCTTTCTACTTGTCAAAATGGTTGCCGTGAAACCATATACTGTATTACACCAGCAGCAGCCTCATACAGCTCCTGTTACTGCATCACTCTCTCTCTTTATTTTTTTGGTTAACCCTCACCTGAGGATATTTTTCCATTGATTTTTTTTTTTATAGAGTAGAAGGGAGGGAGGGAGGAAGAGAGAGAGAGAGAGAGACAGAGAGAGAGAGAGAGAGAGAGAGAGAGAGAGAGAGAGAGAGAAACATTGATGTGAGAAAGACACATCGGACTTCAACTGGGGCTGAGGACTGAACCTGCAACCAGGTATATGCCCTTGATTGGGAATCAAACCTGTGACCCTTCAGTCCACAGGCTGACGCTCTAACCACTGAGCAAACTGGCCAGGGCTGTTTACTGCATCTCTTGATTGCATCATTATCTCTCGTACTTGATTTACAGGAACATGCTGTACAGGCCTATAGCCCAGGAGCAATAGCCCATATCATCTAAATTTGTGCAAATATACTCCATGATGTTTACACATGACCAAATCACCTAATAACACATTTCTCAGAAAGTATCCTCGTCATTAAGGGGCACGTGCCAGACACAGAGGAGAAGGTGTTGTGAAGACAAGGCAGAGAGAGATTTGAAGATGCTGGCTTTGAAGATTGCAGAGATGTGGCCACAAGCCAAGGAATGCCAGCAGCCAACAAAAGCTGGAGGAGGTAAGGAATGGATTCTCCCCTAGAGCCTCCAGAAGGAGAACGGTCTTGCTGACATCTTCATTTTGGCCTGATTTCAGACTTCTGACCGCCAAGACTGTGAAAGAATTTATTTCTGTTATTTTAAGCCACTAAATTTGTGGTAATTTTCACTGCGGTCAGACCTTTGTATTTTTATGGTTGGCTTGAGTTT
Organism: Tadarida brasiliensis; assembly: GCA_030848825.1. NCBI lineage: Eukaryota > Metazoa > Chordata > Mammalia > Chiroptera > Molossidae > Tadarida > Tadarida brasiliensis. Next base: position 77,553,188 of record CM061258.1, on the reverse strand, counting down.
AGTGTTTTTTGACAAATTTTTACATCTAAATAATACACAAAACAGAATGACATCAATAATATCAATTATAAAGATTCAAACATATACCATCCTACCAATTTAGAACCTAAGCTGATTGCACATGGCTTAGTTCAGTTCCAGTTTTTGAAAGAATATTAGTTGAAAGTGACTCCCTTGCTCCTCTGGCTTTCATCCATCTCAGAATGGTTGGAGCTTCCAGCCTCTGTGGACATCTGACTCAAGGAAGCTTCAGATGGAAGTAAATGGCTTACTTTTAGAAATGATGGCACAGACTATTTTCATGGTAGACACATTTCCTGGTTAATTAAAACGGACTAACACGTTCTTCATTTGTTCTTAGCTCTTGCTGCCCTGCAGAGTTTTGTAAGATGTTGGCCCATGGAGGTGGTGTACTCTGATAATGCTCCAGAAAAGGAATATTTAATTTAGTGATTTATTGGTACTGGGGGATGGAGGAGGATCAGGTATAGGATTATCATTTCCTTTTATTATTCCAACTTTACAAGCATTCGGACCATCTGCCTTCACAAGAAAAACTTAATGTAGAAGCCTGAATAATTATGAAGTAATGAAGACCTTGTACAACAGCAGTCAGTGAAACACAGGAGAGGCAGTACTTGTAAAACTGGCATGAATATGACTCAGCAAAGCCTGCAGATGTGTGCTCTTCAATCCTGAGAATTAGCTACTTAGCTAATCTATAGACTTGTTGGCAGTTCACTTAAAAAATATTATGGGAGAGAGGGCAGTTTGAGATATTTCTTTCTTTTTTTTTATTAATTTATTTTTGTTACAGATGTTTCTCCTTTTTTCCCCATTGACACCCTCCTCCCCATCCTCCCACCCCATCCCCAGCTTTGTTGTCCATGTCCATCAGTTACGCATACATGCGTACAAGTTCTGTGGTTTATCTCTTCCCTCCCCCGCCACTCCCTCTTCTGAGGGTTGTCAGTCTGTACATCTTCCACATCTCTGGGTCTACCCTGTTCCTCAGACTGTTATGTTCATTATATTCCACAAATAAGTGAGATCATGTGGTATTTGTCTTTCTCTGCTTGGCTTGTTTCGCTTAGGATAATACTCTCGAGGTCTCTCCATGTCTTAAGCAGAATGGTTCTTGCCAGGTAGGTTCTAATAAATATAACTCTATTGACTATATAAACACATGAACAGATGCTGCGAAAAAAAAAAAAATGAGTAAGTACAGAATAGTGGTCAGAGCATCCTGACTTCGAGTCCTTGCACTGTCATTTTTCAGTGTGATCTCAGCCAATTCATTTAATCTTGCTGAGGCTCAGTTTCCTTATCTGTAGGAGAAAGACAGTAGTATCTAACTCAGAGTATTGTTATGAAGACCGTCAGTGAGGCACTGGCAATAGAGCACTCTGCTGGAGCCCGTTGATATATTATCTGATGGTAATTATTAAAGGAGAAATCATGTAAGTCCTCATTAATTGATATTTTTGGATGGAATTACTGTAAACCTACTTTCGCCCCACCGTCTATTATGCTCCATGAAAAAAAAAAAAAAAGCAAACCACAAAAGAATATGTACTGTATGATTCCATTTATATACATTTTAGAAAAGGTAAAACTAGTATCTAGTGAGAGAAAACAGATCAGTGGTTGACTGAGGCTAAGGGTGGGGGAAGGTATTGATTGAAAAGGGGCACACAGGAAGTTTTAAGGCGATGGAAAAGTGATTTTAATGGTGGCTACATAGATATATAAGTTTGTCAAAACTCATCAAACTGTGCAAATAATGGGTGCATTTATTATGTGTAAATGTCACCTCTGTAAAAGTGGTAATTTCCTCCTAGATTTAGTACCCATGTATGATTCTTTCCTGAACCTATCTTTACGGTGATGGTTACAAAATGATGATTTGTCAACTCCAGCATTCAGTCCACGTTCACCTCTTGGTACTTGGCATGCTCCTCAAGAAGGCAGCCACCTGATCTGAGTGAGTATATATGTGGGTGGGTGTGAGTGTGTGCATGCTGTGTGTGACTTAGGATAGAGAAGTGTGACATGAATGAGCAGCAAATGGAGGTTGGATCTAGAGAGTAGGCTTTGGAATTCTATTCTAAATTCTAAAGTTGGGTAAGGGAAGACTCTAGACTCCACATCCCTTTTTCTTGAATGGCCATGTATAATTTCACAAGCTTCTACACAGAGCTAGCAAGGCAACCTGGTCAAGAGTGTACAAATACTAAAAAGGTGGTCTTCATATTTTCTTCTTGTTACTGAAAACATCTGTTAATGAGTCCAATTTATGGTATTACTGTTGTGTAATCAGAATCAGTGAACTGAGGCCTGGCTAGAAGGTCCTCAGACAAGACCTGTTAGAACTCAATAATAAGGTACAGATGATCTGTCCTCACATTTTCAGTGCATTTGTCACCTCGTGGATGTAAGAAGATGTTAGCTTCTATAATGGCAAATAGATGAAAGCCTGACACTTGAGTCATTTAATACTGAGCTAAGAGAACCCAGGAGAATGCACCACAGGAATCAGTGACAGGAGATGGGAGGCCTTCTCCAGCTCTAATTTCTGTTATTGAATAAGAGGAAGACAGGGATGCCTATTAAGTGATTGGAATGGCCAACTCAGCTTGCATTTCCTTTTCAAACAAATTCCTGTGAAATCAAATCTACAAAATGAAAACTCCATTAAAGTATTTTCTTTGATTCATCCAACAAATACACTGAACACACTGTAATAGAAACTCATCATGACAGTGGACTTTATTGGTTTTGTAAAAAGAATATACATTTTAAAAATTCATGAAATAAGGAAAAGAGAAATAAAATAGAATCAATCAAAAACTTCAGAAATAATATTCTTATTCTTTGGTGAACCCTATTCTACCAATTAAAATATGGTATTTTAATCCATATATTCAGATAGGATAGAACACATAATTTAGAAAACTAAGATGATATGTTACATGCTAATTTATTTTATTAAAATATGTTTTTATTGATTTTTGAGAGAGAGAGGAAGGGACAGAGGGATAGAAACATTGATGTGAGAGAGATACATCCATCAACTGCCTCCTGCATGCCCCTCACTGGGGATCAAGTCCGGAACCCGTGTGTGTGCCCTGACTGGGAATTGAACTGGTACCTCTCAGTTCATGGGACAATGCTCAATCCACTGATCCACACCAGCCAGGCTACATGCTAATTTAAATAAAATGTATCAAATAAAATTTCCTTGACTTTCACTTGATTTTGCTAAATGATACTAAAATAAAACTGGAAGAATTGATGAAATCCAGTAAATATTTTTTCACTGTATGGGAGTTTCTAAAAGATCCTTTCTTTTAGGGTTTCTAAATTTAGACTTTCTAAATTTCTTAGACTTGAGAAAGGATTTGGAACAATTAAGATATACACATATGTGCATGTCGGTCCACATGTGGTGTACATGAGGTTGCGTTTTGCATGTGTACTTGTTTTGCATGTGCATCTATGAGTGTATGCCTGTGCACATGTGTGTGCATGTGTGCAATGTATTTCTTTGTGTGCATGTGTGTTTGTTTGTAAAATGAATTTTTGGAGCTGGAATCCTTAATGAAACTTTCTTCCCTTGGAAATTTGTAGACATCATTATACTTTCTTTCTGATTATTGCTGTGGAGAAATCTAGAAATAATCTAATTTTTTTTCACTCTACGTAATGTGCTTTAGTGGTGTAAATGTGTATATGATTTCCTATATACTTGAAGTTCAGTAACCTCTTTAATATACATTTCAGTCTTTTTACTAGCATATAGTATAGACAGTCTTTTGAGTTGGAGATTCAAATCTTTCTTGATTTCAGGAGAAAGGCTAACATATATCTGACTTATCAAAATTGATTTTGGTAGAGAGTCTTTGTTGTATCTCAGAAATTTTCTTCTATTACTATTTGATTTGGGGTTTTTATTTGAAATGACTGTTGGATTTTATAAATTTGTTCTCCTTTAATATGACAACAAATACATTATATTTATAGATTTCCTAAAAGAACTGTCTTTGCATTCCTGTAACGCAATATTTCTTAGTTACAGTGTATTACTATATCAATTTACTGCTGAATTAAATTTACTAATATTTTATTTTGAAATGTTGTATCTATATTCATAAGTGAAATTTGCATACTTTAATCAATAGTTGTATTAAGGTAATATTAATTTTAGAAATAACTCTATTTTTGCTGTGGTCTGAAACAGTTTAAATATTATAGGAACTATCTGTTTTACAAGTTTTATTTTAACATGCCTATAAAATCCACACAAAAATACCTGGGGCAAGTGTCTTTTTTAAAATGGCAGATTTTAAAAATTGCTTTTTCAATGCCTCCTATGTTTATTGGTCCCTTCAGATTTCCTACCTTTTCTTGGACCAATGTTGGCACCTTATATTTTGCTAGAAAATCACCAGTTTCCTCTAGCTTTCCAAAAATGTTAATATAGAATTGCAGATGATATTTTCTTATATCTTGATGTCTTCTATATTTTATAGCATTCTTTTTGTACTTACTATGGTTACTTTTTGTTTTCCCCTTTTTTATTAACCAGGTCTCCATGGATTGATCTATTACTTTCTTTTTTAGAAGCAGCTTTTGTTTTATTTATTTATACTTTCTTTTTATTTGTGTTTTCCCTTTTTTAAATTTAGCTTTTAAAAACAAAAATTTATTAATTTCTTCCTACCTATGTATATTTTCCTTTTGCTTTTTTATCACTCTATTTTCATTGTCTATTTTGAATACTTAAATTCATCTATATTCATTTTATTTTTTTCATATCTATTCTAGTTGTTGGCTTGATTAATGAGAACAAGTCATGCTTCTGTGGGATTGGCATGTGTGTGGCTTATCTTCATAGTATTCTAAGTTTTTCCTTTCTCAAATTCTGCCTGCTTAATTTTCATGAGAGGAAGAGAGAGAGAAACATTGATGTGAGAGAGAAATGTCAATCAAGGTTGCCTCCCATATGTGCCCTGACAGGTGATTGAACCTGCAACTTGGGTATGTGCCCTGACTGGGAACTGAACCCAGAACCTGTTGGTGTACAGGATGACACTTCAACCAACTGGGCCTTCTGGCCAGGGCTTTGAGCTCTTTTAAAAACATTAGTAACCTTTCTGCAATTTGTTTAAGAATGTAAATAACTATTTTCTGAATTTTTAAACATTTTTTTTATTGTTAAAAGTATTACAGATGTCTCCCCTTTTATCCTCCATTGTCCCCCTCTACCCCCCCACCCAGGCCTTCACTGCACTATTGTCTGTGTTCATGGGTTATGCATATATGCATATACGTTCTTTGGTTAATAATCTAGGGGTGGGGAACATTTTTTCTGCCAGGGGCCATTTGGATATTTATACTATCATTTGTGGGCCATTCAAAATGATCAACTTAAAAATTAGCCTGCTTTATTTGGTCAGGCTAATTTGGTGAAGTATGTGATATTTGTTAGCTGGTATTGATTTCGCAGGCCTTATACATTCCCCACCCCTGGGAGATTCATCAGTCTGTTCCATGCTTCCATGTCTCTGGATCTATTTTGTTCATCAGTTTATTTTGTACCTGGGATTCCACACAAAGTGAGATCATGTGATACTTGTCTTTCTCTGAGTGGCTTATTTTACTTAGCATAGTACTCTCTAGGTCCCTCCATGCCGTCTCAAATGGTAAGCACTTCTTTTTTACAGCTGCATAGTATTCCATTGTGTATATGTACCACAGTTTTTTTTATCCACTTATCTACTGATGGGCACTTGGGCTGTTTCTAGATCTTAGCTATTGTAAATAGTGCTGCTATGAACATAGGGGTACATATATACTTTCTGATTGGTGTTTCAGGTTTCTTAGGATATATTCCAAGAAGTGGGATCACTGGGTCAAATGACAGTTCCATTTTAATTTTTTGTGGAAACTATACTGTTTTCCATAGTGGCTGCACCAGTCTGCATTCCCACCAGCAGTGTACTAGAGTCCCCTTTTCTCCACACCCTCCCCAGCACTTGTTTGATGATTTGTTGATGGCGGCCATTCTGGCAGGTGTGAAGTGATACCTCATAGTCATTTTAATTTGCATTTCTCTGATGATTAGTGACTTTGAGCATTTTTTCCCATATCTCTTGGCCATTTGTATGTCCTCTTTAGAGAAGCATCTATTTAGGTCCTTTGTCCATTTTTAAATTGGATTGTTTGTCTTTGTCTTGTTAAATTGTATCAGTTCTTGATATATTTTGGAAATTAACCTCTTATCAGATATATCATTGGCAAATACTCTAATTTTTTTAGTGTTTTTTTTTGGTAATTCTCTTTTTAAATGTGTTCTCTATTTGTCTATTGCTTATATTTTATTGTACCTGCCTCTTTTATGCAGATTTTTAATGTCCATGTCCATGTTGGTTCTTTTCTGATTGTCACTCTCCTCTGAGTTAGCCTGACTACCTGCATAGAGTGTGGGAGGGGGCGGGTTGGTGGAAACAGGGGGAAAGAATGGTCTGCATAAACCTAAACTTCTATTTTGTTTGTTAATCTTTAAAAACATTTTTTTTTCTTTATTGATTTTAGAGAGAGAGGAAGGGAGAGGGAGAGAGAGATAGAAACATCGATGAGAGAGAACATCGATTGGCCACCTCCTGCATGCCCCCACTGGGGATCGGGCCCACAACATGGGCATGTGCCCTGACCGGGAATCGAACCAGCGACCTCTTGGTGCCTGGGTCAATGCTCAACCATTGAGCCACACTGAGTGGGCGTTGTTTGTTAATGTTAAATTTCTTTCTCCCCTTAAACCTGTTTTTTCATTTTTTCATGTGTCTTTTAGGTAACAGACTTTCGGTAGTGTGATTTGGCAGCTCCTGACTTACCTGTGGAGCTTCTTTGGTTAGGATCCTACATCACAGGCAGCAGAAGTGGCCTGGCAATATGGTTCCTCCTTCAGTTCCACCTCCCTGGCTTTTCTGCAGTATCAGAATGGGTCTCTATGAGAATATTTCCAGTTTTTACAGGATACTGTACACGTTGCTAGATCCCAGCAATCACAGGATCAGTAGCAATGCATATGATGGCTGTAAACTCACTTTTGAGGAAGTCTGAGTCCTGCTGGAGGCCTGGGCTCTGCACACTCCCTTGTCTTAACCCAGACTTCACGGGTTTGGCTGGTAGGCCTCCGAGTCTGGAGTTAGTGGCTCTGCGTTCGGTCCCACTGAACATTTCAGAGAGCAGCAGAAAAAGCAGCTGCATGGACTTTCACATCTGCTGCATCTCACTGTCTGCTGCTGGGGACAAGGGTACAGTGGAGAAAAGGGAAAGAAGCTTGGAAAATCTATACCAGTTTACCAGTTTTTGAATTACTGAGAAATCGGTATTCACTGTAGAACAGAGATGAGAGGCAGACCGTTTATAAAGGAGAAAATGACTTATCGGGATTGCTTTTGTTATTCTGTGAAGTCTCAGAAAGCTATGGCCCAATTTATATTTATATTTTGTCAGTAAAGATGCTTCATATGATCAGGGTTGTGCTTATTCAGCTCTGGTGTCAGCCTCTTTCAGCGGAGATCCGTGAGTGCCTTGTGTGCTCTGTTTCAACATTAATAACTGAAAGTCTGTATCTCTTTCCAGAGGTAAACAAGTTGAGTTCGACAGCTGAGCAGCCTCGAGGTGGAGTGAACCATCCTTGAGCCCTGACAGCAAGTGGGAGAGGGGTGTGCTATTGTTTCTCAGCTCCAGATCCACCGCCTCTATTCTGCTTTGTAATGCTGAGGCTGGGACTCTGCAGAACAGCGCTCTCTGGCCTGCTGGCTTTGGTTAGGTCTGCCTGTAGGAGGCACTAGAGAGCGACTAGAATGTTGAAGGAGGGAGAAGGGACAGGCTCCGCCCAGTTTGCTCCCTGTTCCTGCCAGCAGTGCCCCTTCCATCCGAGCAGTGCAGTTGGTTCAAGTCTCCAGCATTTATTTTCACATTCTAAGAACCAACTTCATCATGTCCGCTTGGATATAGTAGCACCAGCCAGGTAGCACCTCCTCCTCGGAGGTCCGAGTTATAAGGATTACACTCAACGACATACATATTTTGACCAAAGTTTATCATTGTTTGAGATCAGATTTATCTTAAGTACTTATGAGTAGGGAACTCTGAAATAGAAAGAATTAAATTAGTGAATATTAAGGAGGAGAGGGGAAGAGGTTTGCAGGTTTCTGATATTGAAATCCCTCTCTTTGGATGTTCTTTAGCTGGTGGTAGTAAAAACACAATGAACAAAAGCTTTTGATATATTTTTGCTGATAACTACTAATAATCGTGTTGCTAGATTTCTTGGCTTATATTCGACTGTTCTATGAGACAGGTGCAAATTACAGTTGAAAGTGAGTGCGACAAGTGCGGAGAGAGGAAGAGACTGGTCTAGATTCAGGAACAAACCCTCATACAAACTAAGAGCATGAAGCACATCCTTCATTTCACAGGCCGACCCCATGGTTGAAATACTTGACTAAGACCCTAGGACCCTAGACCAGGGACTGTGTGCCCTTTCCAGGAAGTATCTGGGTAGCAAAGCTGGCCGTTTTGTGGTGGAGCACTGGCCATCCTGTACCCACATCCATGATCCCAGTGAGAAAAACGTGGAAGAACTTAAGCCCAAGGGACTTAGGTGCTTGGGAGTTTGATATTATTGTTACTTTAAAAAACATGTTATAAGGATTATTCGTTACAAGTCAATCCTTTTGTTTTCTTTAATTTTCTATTGGTTTGGGTGACAATGGTCCATAAAATTCCATAGGTTTCAGGTGTACAATTCTGTAAGACACCATCTGTATATGTGTTGTGTGTTTACCACCCAAGTCAAGTCTCCTTCCATCGCCGTGTATGCACCCTTTATCTTCTACCTCCCCACACCACCCCTTCCCTCTGGCAATCATCCTCTTTTAATATATGTGAATATTAAAATTCTACAAACCTAGACTCTGATTAGTGCTTTTCCCTAATAACATGGATATACAGCTTTTATGCACTGTGAAGTTTGTCAGGTGGTAGTTTAAGGTTTTCACATAATTGGTGCATCTTTTCCTTCAGTATCTAGCCTGCTGCTGTATTGAAGTGTTGTAACTTGGAAATTCTTCAGTCTTGTGCATATATAGACACACACACATACATGTTTATTTAATGACCATCTGATGACTTTCCCCATTACCTTACTTTGTTAATATGTTGTTATAATTTCCCTGCGAGATGGAGCATTTACAGGGTCCTTCAGAAAAATTTTAGTGTATTTCTTTGTAATTTCAACTTGGTGGAAGTGATTTATAAAATCTTCACTTTGAAGAAAAATACCTTTTTAAAAGAGAATCTATTCGATTCATGTTGGTACAGAAAGGAGATGTTCTGTGTTAGTTTCTTAGATCAAATTGAAGAGTACAGACTGCAAGCCAGGTTGTTGTGTGGCTTACGTGATGATGTCCATGTGTGGCCGATTTCTATGTCCCGCTCTATTTCAGAGCTTGGGGAGCTGATACCTTTGTTTCTGCATATTGACTCAGGCCATGTGATTACATTTGAAATTTCTCAAGACATAGTTTGAATAATCCCTACTTGTGGAGAATGTCTTACTTATATGAACTCATTCTTTGATTAATGCAAAACTATGGTCAGTTGCTGTCCCGTGCGAGGCGCTAAGCTCTGGGCAGTAGTCTACACTACAGATAAGATGACTGTGCTTGTGGACTGGACGTTCTCGTGGAGAGAGACAGACAACACAGTAGTAAAAAGTATGCTAATAAGATTAATGATAATTGTAATAAGTGCCTGGAAGGAAAATAAAGAGGGTCACGTGCTAATAACTGGTATGTGCGTAAGATGGTTTGGGGGAGTCTCTTAGAAGGGGTGGCATTTCAGCTGAGGCCTGAGGATCAGAAGAATCAGTCATGCTGAAAAACCTCAGGGAGGAGTGCTCGAGTGTAGGGTGCAGAGAGCAAGTACAAAGGCAGTGAAGAGTCTAGGATATGTCAATAACAGAAAGGAGGCTGGAAAATGGAGGCCAGAGAGCAAGTAGGAGCATGAGAAATACAGCCATCATGTAGGGACTTTCAGAAATTTAGATTGGATTCATAGTGCAGTAGGATATCAATAAAGGAGTTTAAGCCAGTGAATGACAAAATCTGATATAGGGTAGCAGTTATGTTCCTAATCCAGTATTATGGTATAAAGTGGATATCTGTCGATTTCCAGTAATCTATAAACAACTTACATAATGTTTCTAGTCCATAAAAGGTGCTCAGGATGATTATTATTTCACTTAAAGCCTAAAATTAGCTTAGATATGATCCTGGAAAATTGGGGTATACAGATAACACATGACTTATTTCTTTTCATCCCTTATGTCTTTTTTAAAGAGGATCCATTCATTATAGAGCAATTATTGCTAATGCTCAATAGTCATGAATCTCATCAGGACCTCCTAAACTCATGTATTAGAAGCTTTGGAGGGCTCTAGAATAAGTTAGTTTACCTGTGGGTGGAGTGGACACGGGGAAGGCGGGAAATGAGAACTGTATCCATTGGCAGCTGCCCTGGACTCAAAGTAGTCCCTTGATATAAATATTAGGGCTTTGGAGCAGGATATTACATCATTATGCCCTTTCTCCTTCCCTCCTCCATCTTCATTCCCTAGGCTATGACCAGGCCTTGGAAACCTCTGAGCTAATGCTACGGTGTAGAATGTCATGCAGTGATGATGTGGTCTAGTTCCCAATTTCCCAGGCATTCTGCATTTTAGAAAAAAGCTCATTTCATGTTATTGTGGTGAGGCACCTAAGTGTGCTAACTGGGCATTAGGACTGTTTGTATCAGGAAGTTAGGTTGTAGCGGGGAGTTGGGGAAACAAAGAATGTGACCAGGTAGACAAAGAATGTCTACCACCTAGCCTTGGCATTGTGGAAGCATGCAGGCATTATGGAAACTTTAGTTATGGAGATAGCTTTCCATTATAAAAATCTTAGTTTTACTTTTTCACATTGTAAGGAGGAACCCGAAAGGTCAACATTCCCAACATATTTAGGGGGTGCAAAAGAGACAGGAACAGCACCCAGATTCTTTGAGAACACGGTGTTTTCAGCCATGGTGCTACTGACATTTGGGGCCATACAATTTGTTTTTTTGGAGGGGGAGGGAGTGAGTCTTTTCTGTGCATTGTAGGACATTTAGCAGCATCCTGGGTCTATACCCAGTGGATGCCAGTAGCATCCATTTTAGTTGTAACAGCCAAAACTGTCCCTAGACATTGCCAATGTCCTCTGGCAGGTAAAATCACACCTGTTGAGAACCACTGTTTTAGACCTGCAGCCAGACTATCCTTAGGCCCACCCTTCTTTCTCTTGTGCCTTAATTCTTCAGGCCATGACCTGTGATAATGAATATCCAGAACCTTTTCAACTTCTTCATCATTTCCTTCTATTATATCCAGTAAACTTGGAATTGTGAAGTATGTCTGCAGTTGCACCTGCAGCCATTCAAATTTCTCCTATTTTGTTGACCTTAAGTGTTCAAAGACCTAAATTTACTCTGGTTATCAGGTAGGAGAACTCAGGAACGAGTGAGTGCTTAGAAATCTGTTAAGTGTTATCTGTGGTAAACATGAGGTGAGAGAAAAGATACCATCAAGAGAATGAGGCAGGAAAAAAATCTTTTTTATCTTATCATACAGAGCTAACATTTGATCATATAATTCCTCAGGTGAATAGAACAAAAATTTTGTTTTCATAGACTTTAATTTTATCAAATGAGAGAAAGAGAAAATGACTCGAAAGATGTTATTAAGGTTCTAAAATAATGTTCATAAAACTTACCTTAGCTTCCTAATTTTATAACAGCCAAAAATGTATCTGTTAATATGTTAGAAATGTATTACATTCAACCAACAATCTTAAATGTGTGATTTGAAGATATTCTGGAATGACAAAATGGGCAAAACCTGATCCTGGAAAAATGTAATTTGGGCAATTAATAGGTGGGTGCCCTTGGACTTTCATTCTGCAATGTAAGGGGACAATGTCATTCATTAGATATGCATATGCATAATAACTTGAATAAGGATAACCATCATTTAAAGGCTCTTAGTGGAGGTCATATATATAAAATATCATTTTATGACACTTGAATATGTAATAAAATGGAGAAAAATATACTTTCTCTGTATTTCAGGAAGAGGAATTCAAGCATTTAGTTTCTCGTTGATTTAACCAAAGTCAAACATTGGCAGTATCATAGACATAACTCTTACTGGACCAACTCAACAGATCAGATTTCAGTTTCACAACAAAGATTTTAACTTAATTATCTTACTAGGTGGATAGATTTAACTGATGAGCAATCTAGGTGAAAGATAAACATTTTTCATGCAGTCTTCCAAAACTGAATCAGGCAGAATCAGAGAATCTGGACAGACAGATTACAACTGTGAAATTGAAGCAGTTATAAAAAAACTCCCAACAAACGAAAGTCCTGGACTAGATGGCTTCACAGATGAATTTTTACCAAACATTCAAAGAAGAATTAGCACCAATCCTTCTCAAACTGAGTACGTGTTGGACTTTTGATGAGTCACTTCCTCTCATCTTTGTTTAACCCACTGCTGAATGGGGTGTGTTCATTCACCCACCAGCTTTACTTGTCCCTTCTCGCAGCCATGCTGGAAGATGAATTGGAGCCATCTATGGAAGGAGAGAGCATGTCAAGACTAGGTATTATTATTACCATAATTTTGAGCACCATTCTGCCAAGAACACAGAGAAAAATTATTAATCACCCCTTGACAGAGCACAAGTATCGTTTCTGCAGCTGTGATCTGCAGATGATTAAAAAGCACAGGCTCCTGCCAGTGGTACTGCCTTCCGTCTGATCATCCCACATCCTTGAGCAGTGTCACTCACGGGCCCTGTGCCTCTAACAACTGCCAGGACCCAGCTGAGGTGCCCAGAGGTCTTTTATATCCTCGGTTAAATTTATCCCCAGGTATTTTTCTTTTTGATGCAATTTTAAATGGGATTATTGTCTTAGTTTCCCTTTCTGATAGTTCATTATTGGTGCATAAAAAGGCAACTGATTTCTGGATATTTATTTTGTATCTTGCTACTTTACTGAATTCATTTATCAGTTCTAGTAGTTTTTTGGTGGAGTCCTGAGGGTTCTCTATATACAGTATTATGTCATCTGCGAATAACGACAGTTAAAATTCTTCTTTTCCAATTTGGATGCCTTTTATTTCTTCTTCTTGTCTGATTACTGTGGCTAGGACTTCCTGTACTACGTTGAATAAAAGTGGCAAAAGCGGATATTCCTATCTTGTTTCCAATCTTAAGGGAAACACTTGTAGTTTTTGCCCATTGAGTATGATGTTAGCTGTGGGTTTGTCATATATGGCCCTGCCTCTTCCAAGGCCTCCTACCCACCTTGCTCTGTCCCATCCATGGAGGGTTCCCTGTCACCCCTGCACTGCTCCCTTCACGGAGGGTCTCCTGTACCCCCTGCCCCTCCCAGGATCCCTTATCCCCCCCACCGACCCTGCCCCCTTTAGGGAGGTTCCCCTACCTTCCCTGCCCTGCCCCCTCCATGGATGGTCCTCTTTCCCCTCTGTCCTGCCTCCTCCATGGATGGTCCTCTTTCCCGTCTGCCCTGTCCCCTCCACGGAGGGTCTTCTGTTTCCCTGCCCTGCCCCTCACTCACAGGCCCCTGAGGGGCGTGTGCTCCAGTCTCCGGTCTTCATCTCTCCTGCCTCCAGACTGCGTGTCCACTCTCTGTACCTGAGGCACAGTGCTCAGACTCTCCATCTGTCTAAATCCTACCTGTGCTCTCAAGACCCATCTCAAATGTCATTTCAAATGTCAAATCACAGAGTGATCTTTAAAAAATATAAATCAGATCATTCCATTCCCATGCCTAAAAGCCTTAATATTCTGATAGAATTTCGGCCCAACGGAAGGCCCTTTATCTGCCTGCCCGCCTCCCCTGCACCCCAGCCAGCCTGGCTCTCCCTGCCTTGCGGACACTTGCTGTCTCTCTGGGGTGGCTTCCCCAGTTCTCCACATGGCCAGCTCTGTCTCAACAGCTAAGTCTGAGTTCACATATGACAAGATCTTGGGGAACCTGTCCCTGAACTTGGTGGGGAGTCACCCTGCAGAGGCCCCATCCCAGCCCTGTGGGGTATCATGTGGCAGCAGGTCACAAAGGTAAGACAGGTCACAGAGCTAAGACAGGTCACAGAGGTAAGACAGGTTATAGAGCTAAGACAGGTCAGAGCTAAGACAGGTCACAGAGTAAAGACAGGTTATAGAGCTAAGACAGGTCACAGAGCTAAGACAGGTCACAGAGCTAAGACAGGTCACAGAGTAAAGACAGGTCATAGAGCTAAGACAGGTCACAGAGGTAAGACAGGTCACAGAGGTAAGACAGGTCATAGAGCTAAGACAGGTCACAGAGGTAAGACAGGTCACAGAGCTAAGACAGGTCACAGAGTAAAGACAGGTCATAGAGCTAAGACAGGTCACAGAGGTAAGACAGTGACCATCTGAGGTCAGCCCTGTGGGCCAAGGTAACCAGGTGTTCTTGAAAGTGGGAAGGGGGCAGGAGGGTGGGTCAGAGATGCTGTGGGAAGGACTCAACCACGTTGCTGGCTTTGAGGCTGGAGGAAGGGACCACGGGCCAAGGTTTTCGGGCGGCCCTGGAAGCTGAGAGTGCCTTTAGCAGGGACACGGAAGGAAAGTGTCCCGTAAGGAATGGATTCTGCCAGCACCTCATGACAGGACGGGCCTCCCGGAGCCTCTGGGGAGGAACGCAGCCCGAAGAGCCCGCCTCAGGTTTCCGACCCACAGCACCTGCGACCACACACTGTGGTGTTGGCCACCCCGCTGGAGGCCGTTTGTTAGGGCAGCAATAGAAAACCAGTATAGTCACATCACCTACGTCTGTTTTCTTCACGGCTCTTAGTATCTTCTGAAACAGCGGTTCTCAACCTGTGGGTCGTGACCCCTTTGGGGGTCGAACGACCCTTTCACCGGGGTCGCCTAAGACCATCGGAAAACACATATTTCTGGTGGTGATTCATAACAGTAGCAAAATTACAGTTATGAAGTAGCAATGAAAATAATTTTATGGTTGGGGGTCACCACAACATGAGGAACTGTATTAAAGGGTCGTGGCATTAGGCAGGTTGAGAACCACTGCTCTGAAACAAAGTGGTGTTCTTGTTCACCCGGCTGCTGCCAGCCCCTCTCAGCACCTGAAGGGTAACCTGTGAAGGCCTCGCCCCTGGACCCAGGTCCAGCGAGTGCCACAGAGGAGCGGACGGCACACACATGTTGAAGGAGTTGGGAGTGAAGGTCTCTTTTCTGACTTCATACAATTTTATTTTTGTAGTAAAACTGATTCATTAACATGTAAGTACATATTAGGGGGACCGGAAAGTAATGTCATTAAAGTAATGACATGTTAAGGGCGGAAGTGGAAGCAAATCCGTGTCAGACAATCGAGGAAATGTCAGACACTCTTAATCAACCTTGGTTGACCATCCAAGAACATTTGCAGCAGATTGGTACAGTAAGCAGAGCAGGTGTTTGGGTCCTGCATAATCTGTCCGAAGAAAACAAAGCTAACTGGTCCACCACATGCAATTTATTGCTTCGGCGGCACAATACAGAAGCGTTTTTTGATCGCTTGATCACTGGAGCTGAAAAATGGATCCTCTATGATAATCCAAAATGCAAAAGGCAGTGGCTATCTCCGAAGGAATCGCCACGAAGTACAGCTAAGCCAGGTTTACACCCCAAAAAGGCACTTTTGTGTGTTTGGTGGAGTATTCGCGGGGTTGTTGATTTTGAAGTGCTGAAACCTGGACAAACTGAATGCAGACCTTTACCGTGAACATTTGGATCGAGTAAATCAATCTTTAATTGAAAAGTGCCCAGCGATTCTCACCAGAAAAGGCGTTATTCTGCAACACGATAATGCAAGACTGCACTGCGCAAGACAAACCCTGGAAAAAAATAATGAATTGCGGTGGGAGGTACTGCCTCACCCACCATACTCGCCGGATATCGTGCCATCAGATTTCCATTTATTCCGATCACTACAACATTTTCTAAGTGGCAAAAAATTTGACAATTTGGATGATGTCCAAAATGCCATCTCCAGATATTTTGCTCAAAAACCAATTGATTTTTATCAATCTGGCATTGAAAATTTGCACACTAGATGGCAAAAGGTTGTTGATAATGAAGGTGATTACATCACTGATTAAAAATAAAAACTTGTTAAAAATTTATCTGTTTGAAGTTAATGTAAAAAAAAGACATTACTTTCCGGTCCCCCTAATATTTCTTAAACCTCTTTAGGACAACCCAAATAAATAAATTCACGAATGAAAAGAAATCTTTTCATTTTTTTTGGTTAAGACCTGTGTTTCAATCTTTGGTCAGAAATGCAGTTGCAGCTTTGTAAGCTGCCCCCTGGAGGCGGAGGGTCCTGACTGCAGACCCGGGTCACACTAGGATTGCCTCCTGTCTGCTGTCCCCACAGGCCAGCCTTTGGCCTCTGGTGGCCAGTGGACCTGTGGTGCTCCTGACCCGTCATCTCATGTTCACCTGCCTGGTGTTGCTTCCTTGAGGCCAGGGGACTCCCACCCCAGGGCGGTGACGGCCCTGGTGACCTGAACTCCTTGAGTGCTCCTTCATTTCTTACTGGGGGGCCAGGAATTGGGGCCATTGGGAGTGGGGGCAGCTCCATGCTGCTTGCTCAGGACTGCAGGCCTATGGGGGCATGGGCGGGGTGGGGCGGCGTCTCTCGAAGGCCCCACTGGTACCGCTGCCCAGCTGCCCCTGCTGGAGGGCAGCGCCCCTCCGGTCCCCTTTGAGGTTCCAGGGACAGTTTCAGGGACAGAGTGATGTCAGGTGTCTGGCCAGTCTCCCCGGGATTAAGACAGCAGAGGCTTTGGGATTGGGAGGGGCGGACGTGCCGCCCACAGCCGCCGGTTCTTCGTGGGAAACGCTGTCAGGAGCCGCCCGCAGGTCCACCAGCAGTTCCGCGGAGGGAAGCCTTCTGCCTTCCAAAGACGAAGTTACGGAAACGAAGAGACAGTGTGGCTCTGTTGAGAAAACCCAAATGAAACTGTGATGCAGAATGTGCCTATTTCGTGAGTTCTGCCCCCTGTGAGCGTGGACAGGCAGTGGGGACAGGGACAGATGTCAGGCCCCAAGTGTCGTTTCCCTTGCAGGTGCTTCAGCGGCTGCTGTTTGCGGCCCAGTTGGCCCCTGGCTCTGGCAGGAAGGCGCTGGGACAAGACTGTGACTCCAGGGCTGAGGGCTGAGGGCTGCTGGCCCAGGAGTGACCGAGAGGATGCCCGGCCTGGGGTGCTTGTTTCATTCGTGTGGCTGGACCTGGCCGCGCGGAGGCCTCGTGCCCTCAGCCCCCACGTCACTGAGCCGCTCTCGGGATTGCCACACTGAGCTCAGGCGAGAGCAGCGCCCAGGACCACCTTCAGAGCTGTCATCATCAACAGTCAACCTTTGTTTCAAACAGATCACTTCCCAGACAGGTCAGCAGCCGGGGGCTGGGCCGCATTTCCTTCCCCAGGCTGATAACAACAGACACTGATTTCCTGTCCAAAGCTGGTCCTCCAGCGAAATTAAGAGTCGTATCTCTAGGAAAATAATATTGTAATCTCCTTCAACTCCATCTCCAGCATGAATCAGCATTTTTGTTTCTGGTCCTCTCAACACCTGGAGCAGCTTTTCACGTCCTCTCTGCCTGTTTCTGTCCCACCATGCACCTGTGATCGTCAGAGCCCTGTCTATGATCTGCACACCTTCCCCTCAAACCTGCACACCCTCTCTGACCTCGCACCCTCCCTCTCTGACCTCGCACCCTCCCTCTCTGACCTGCACACCCTCCCTCTCTGACCTCGCACCCTCCCTCTCATGTGCACTTCTTTATTTAGAAGAGATAGCAATAGTGATGTGGGTGGGTGGACATCAGCCCATTTTTACAGATGAAGGGTTTCAATAAATTTACATAATTTGGCCAGCCAGGGTCTTTAGATGGTGGTGGAAGAGGCAGGAGGGAACCTCATTCTCTTTGTCCAAATCCTTTGACCCCAGGACACACACCTGTCCCCTCTCTCCTTCTGCTGTCCCCGGAATTGACACCATGTGCAGTTGGGGCCTTGCCTGTCTCGTGCCATGGGACAGTGGGGGCCTCCTCGTCCAGGCCCTCTGTGATTCTTGCTGAGTGGGTGACATGAAGGAATGAATTTGTCATCCATCCACACTGCCTTGGCCCTGATGGTCCCTAATCTACAGACAACAGGGTCCTGACAGAGAAGGGAGAGAAGAGTCATGTTTGGGTGGGGGATGAGTCCTGAGCAGGGGAGCAGCTGGGGAGGCAGAAGGGAGAAGGTGCTGTCGCCATGGGCGAGACTGGGGTCATGATGGTGCTGGGCTCTGGAACCCCTGGTTGGGGTAGTGGGGGTTCCCACAGACAGATGAGAGTCTACCATCTCTTTGTGGGTCTCCCCATCCACCTTTTATGAACTTTGCTTTTCTCCCACTCTTTCTCCCTACGTCACACCCCATTTACAGCTGTTTTATTTAGAATTACAGATAATAATACTTTTCTTGGGTACTAGCTCAATCTTCTGACGTTGAAAATTTTCAGTTAATAATTTTCTCTGTTATCCTTCCAGGCAATTGTAGAAATAAACTTATTTAACATAGCTCCATGTCAGCAGGGGAGGGAGGAAGGAAGCGAAGGAAGAGATCGTTCTTCTTACTGGTACTAAAAATACTCTGGATGACATCTATACAGTCAAGGATGATATTTAAAAGTATTTAATAATCAGTACCACATAGGGCCCAATTGTCCAGTCAGAATGGATGCAGATAACAGGGCTGGATCAGAGTGCTGGAGGCCTCCTGCTGTGCCAAGTACACCTCTGTGTTTGCTGGACCAAGGTAGGCAACGTGTGGCTCCAGGCAGCAGATATTATAAACCAGCACTTCAGTAATGGATACGGACATATTTATGCACATTGGCTGACTATCTGGTCTATACTTAATGGTTCCGTGATATAATCCCTCCAAATCCTTCCTTCCCCCATATCTATAATCACGTCTAAGTCAAGGCAGATGACCCTTCTTTACGGGTGAGAGGAGAGTGGTGGATTTTATTAGGTGCTTTAAAATTTCATTATGTTGGTTTGGACATGCAAATGTCTCATAGTTTAATGTGACTATATAAACATTTTTTCCTTTATGCTTTTGTTGCATTGCTCTTATGCTACAGTGACCTTCCTCATATAGATATCAGCTAAATATTAAACTATATTTTCTCTGAGTTTATTAAGTAGGATATAATTTTTAAATTCAACTCTTTGCTACCTCTTTTGGATGCTTTGTGCAGCTCTCATCTACTTTTTAAATATATACTTTTATTGAATTTTAGAGAGAAAGGAAGGGAGAGGGGAGGAGAGAGAGAGAGAGAGAGAGAGAGAGAGAGAGAGAGAGAGAGAGAGAGAGAAAGAAACATCCATTTGAGAGAAAAACATCAATTGGCTTCCTCCTGCACGCCCCCGACTGGGGATTGAGCACACAACTCAGTATGTGTCTGACCAGGAATCAAATGGATGAGCTTTTGGTGCATGGGACTATGCTCAACCAACTGAGCCATACCAAGCCAGGGCTCTCATCTGCTTTTTATCCAAAGATCCAATCTTCATCATACATTGAAAAATGTGTGATTTTCCCATTGATTAGTATTATATTATTTATCATGTTTCGATTTTTCTATATACTGTAGAATTATAAGAGTTCAAGAGTTATCTATTTGGCTCCAGTAATTGGTCTTAATTACCATAAAATCACATGCATTAGTATTCAGGAGAGAATAACGTGCTCCCTGGAATCATGGCTGTACAACATGGCAGCCTTGTCTAGAGAAGATTGGCTGTTGAATTTACCTGAGCCTGTGCTCCTGGAAAAGAGTGAAGGTGAAGAAATTGTCCACCCTTGCCCTCGATGGTTTGGCTCAGTGGTCAGAGTGTTGGCTTTTGGACCGAAGAGTCTCTGGCTTGGTTCCTGGTCAAGGGCATGTACTTTGGTTACAGGTTCAATCCCCGACCCTGGTCAGGGGTGTATGGGAAGCAACCAGTCAATATGTCTCTCTCACATCGATGTTTCTCTCTCTCTCTCTCCCTTCCTCTCTCCCACTCTATCTAAAAATCAATGGAAAAAATATCCTCGAGTGATGATTAAAAAAAAAAAAAAAAGGAATTGTCCACTCTTTGTGTTCCATAAATGGCTTTGTTCCTTATACCTTAGAAAAGATTCAAGGATGCCTCCCTGTTTACCTATAACAAGGCCACATGCAGACCCCCAAATTCCCGTTCATAAATGATTAACTGTTTTGTCCTGCTGATCAATGGGAACAAATGCTTGTTAATCACAGTGTGGTTCAGGTTCTCCAAGGCCCCGAACCTTGACCCATCCTCAACCTGAGCCAGCATCCAACCCCTCCGTAACAGCCCCTCCAGAGAACAGTCGGCCTCAGGGGAAAAAACAAACGTATTTACAGATAAAAGAGAAGTAAAAGCATTTATTCTAGAGTATTACAATGTTCTTTCCTTACCCTTCACAATGTATTGATTCATTTATTAGCACTTTTGCAAATAAATTCAAAATATATTCAGTTCTTCCATAATGTTAATGGCCCTATAAAATTTCCACTAGGATCAGTGATAAAACACTGTATGGAAATGAGGATCAATAGGCTGAAAATTGATTAGTTTCCGGGCCTGAGTGTATCTCATTGTATATTATCTAACTTCTTCTCTAACATTTTAATCCTGGTAAAATCAAGGTTAATGATAAACATGATTAATGATAAACATGATGCATAGCAATGGAGGGAAAATGGGGGGACCCACCAGGCCGGGAAATGTATGTGGATACAGAGTACTGAAGTCACTTTACTCTGCTTCTTTTAATCAGAGTATATATGGGTTTTAGGTCTTATTGCTTAAGCTTCTTGTATCAGCTGAAAAATACATTTCTCCTTCCTACCTTCAAAGTTACTAGTTCAAGGTCACCACCCCATTTTACAGTTTATGTAGTGTTTTCTCAGCTTTGGACCTTTTAAAAATATCTTAATTACTTTTAGTGTAATTTTATACTTATGTTTTCATGGCTAATAACTGCTACCATCATTAATTGAGAGTCTGTGCCAGGTTTGATGTTTACATTCATCTTAAAGTGACCTCCATGTTAACATTTATTGGTCCCCTTTTTATAGATGAGGACACTGCGGCTGAGACCTTTTATTTATTTTATTTTTATTTATGTATTTATCCTCACCCAAGGACATTTTTGCATCTATCTTCGGGAGGGAGGGAGGGAGGAAGAGAGAGACAGAAACATCAACGTGAGAGAGACACATCAAGTGACTGCCACCCACATGACCCCAACTGGGGCTCGCGACAAACTGCAACCGAGGTACATGCCCTTAGCAGGAACGGAACCTGGGACTCTCTGGTCCGCAGGCTGACGCTCTAACAGTTGAGTCAAACTGGCCAGGGCGAGGCTGAGACCTTCTAATTAACTTGCTGAAACTAAGTGATAGATGAAGGATTTGAACCCTGGTACTTTTGGTTTTCAAGCTTCTGCTCTCATTTGAGACCTTGCTGGGACCCCACGTCCTTGTATGTTAGACTAAAGGTGGACTGTGAGTACTAAGATTTTTCCATGTCTTGAGACTCTGTAAGTTTTATGAATTCTAAGACTAGTGAAAACCTTGTAAAGAAATATAATTCTTGGAATCCATAAGTTTGATTTAGAGACACGGGTCACATAGGTATCTTCAAAAGAAAAGGAACTTTGTGTACATGTGAACATGTACAGTGGGCTCCTTCATCCATGCTGTCACTTACCCATGGTCAGTAGCAGTATGAAAATATTAAATGTAAATTTCAGGAATAAAAAATTCATAGGTTTAAAATTGTGCACCATTCTAAGGAGTGTGATGCAATCTCTTGCCGTCCTACTCTGCCTGCCAGGACGTGAATTGTCCCTTGGTCCAGCATATCCACGCTATAGATGCTTGGTTATCAACTCGACTGTGACGGTATCACAGTACTTGTGTTCAAATAATATTTATTTTACTTAATAATGGCCCCAAAGCCATTCACATAACTTTTATTACAATGTATTGTTAGAACTGTTCTATTTTATTATTAGTTATTTTTGTTAATTTCTTACTGTGACAAATTTATAAATTAAACTTTCTCATAGGTATGTCTGTATAGGGAAAAAACATAGCATATACGAGGTCCAGTTTCGGCATCCACTAGGGGTCTTGGAACATATGCATCCCCTGTGGATAACGGAGACCACTGTATATAAATATAGATGTATATAGTATCTTCTTTAGTGTTAAATATTTATAAACTTAACCAATCTTTTAGAAATTGTGAGGTATAGAAAACCTCTCCATTAGCAGTAGCTTTCCTTGAAAATAATAGAAAATATTTTGATTATTTTTTTGATGATTGACTTTATAAATATTAGGTACATTTTCCAAGGGATAGGACAAATAGATAATCACAGTAATAATTATTTCTATGAATTGGGTTGATGGACTTTCCTAAGGGCCAACATTTAAATGCTCTAATTAAAAAAATGTATTTCAACAAATACTTGGTAAATAAATCTCAGTTTTTCTGGAGTTTGTGGAAAATATAATCAGGAGCTGTTGAGTTTACTTTGGTGGGAGAGGCAATGTATCCTGCTAACCAGAAACCTTATCTCTCATTCTGAGAAGTAAGTTGGTGAGCAAAGCCAAGTTAAGCTGCAATAACTTCTGTCGTCAATGAAAAAGAAAATGCAAATCCTATTTTCCAGGGAAGTACCTTTGGCGCCCACTCCGAGGAATGCTGGGGCCTGATAAGAACACTCCTCCAGGTTTTTAATTGAAATGTGACCACGGCAAAGGATTGACAGAAATCACCTCTGCTTTCCAGATAAATGCACAAATCCAATGTCACTGAAAGCTGATAGGACAGATTTCTATAAAAGAGATTTTTAAAGTACCGCCTGCCCTGTCTATTCCAACATAGGACAACTCCTTTATCTGACTCCTGAATATTTAATAGCGATCTGAGTGTCATTGGCAGTGAAGTAGGATTATTTCCATTTTCTCAGACTTTTTAAAGCCCCTTTGCTCCCTGTAGCTGTCTAAATGCAAAGTAACGAGATGCTATCAATAGGTACCAGAAGGGCTTTCGTTTTCGTTATTAGAGCAGAACACTCCACTCTTGGGTTGTTGGTTTCCCAGTGTGCTAAGAAATTTATTTTTCTGAGCAAAGTCTAATATTTGCCATTATCTCACCCTTATTCATGCACCTTGGGGTGAATGTTGCACAGCAGAGCATGCACATTGGGAAGGAAGTAGCCTGGGTGCCCCTCCTAATTTATTCCCCAGGAGCGAAGCTGCTTGTACTTGATGCAAATCAGAACTAAACGTTTGCTTGCCGGCTCCCTGTGCGTGAATAGAACCCTTCCTTTAAAGGTTCCCTACTCAACAGACACAAGAGGTTTTAGACAGACTTGACTAAGTTTCAGGACAACAAAGAGGGGTGGGAGGGGTGGATCACACTACAAAAAAGGAAAACAAACCTGTACATATATGTTTGCTCTCTGGAGTCTATGCAGTGCAATATGGGCCCTCCAGTGACTCTCTTTCTTCTTGGCTCTGGGCTGTCTCCATGTTGCTGGAGGCTGTTGATCTTCTAGTGTGAGAGTCTCCTTTCTCCTTTCCACTGTCCCGGGTCTCAGGGCCCCAACACTTTTCCTTATCTGCTTATCAGGAAGCAATAAATCACCTCCTAATTTCAACTTTTAACATCATTTTTGTAGAGCAATGTAAGCTTAGTTACTTGTTGGCTAAACTATGTGGTTTCAGAATAGCATTTGCTTTTATTTCTTTTTTCCAGAGTAAATTACATTCAAGCATTCTGTTTTGTATTTTTCACCAGTATAGCTCTGACTCTTCAAAGACCCTCAAAACTTTGAGATGATGAAATTATTCTTAGAGGCTACACAAGTCCCAAACCAAATTATTAAGCAGACATGTCATCAAACTACTTGAACTTTTCTTTCCCGGAGTCCGTTTCTGCCAGTTTCAGCTAGTGGAAAATTTGTTTCCCAGAAAATATGTGTGTGTGTAAACTTTCAGAAGGTAAAATAATTTCTCCTTATTACGTTAATATTCCTGATATTGCACAATTTACCTTACAGTGATACTTAGCAGAGGAGAATATTCGTACAAACGCATATCCATACAAACGTTTCTAAAAGAACTTGGGGAGGAGTTACAGGGGGTGAACTTCCCTCCCAATCAGTCATGTCTATCAGTCCTCAAGTCCTGTCAATGTTACCTCCCTCATGCCTCTCAAATATGTCTCTTC
Organism: Tadarida brasiliensis; assembly: GCA_030848825.1. NCBI lineage: Eukaryota > Metazoa > Chordata > Mammalia > Chiroptera > Molossidae > Tadarida > Tadarida brasiliensis. The sequence goes on along the minus strand of CM061258.1, from coordinate 77,528,665 downwards.
TACCCATTTGGCAGGTACCTGCTGAAAGGCAGTCTCTCCTATTTTTGTATTCCCAGCTCCTAAACAAGACTGGCAAGTAAGAGGTGCTCACGTAAAGACTGTTGCGCAAGTGGGTGGACGGAGGAATGAATGAGAAGGAACTAGCGGTGCTAGGACGTGGAGGGTGCAATCCCCGACGGGCAAGATGCAGGGGCTGCTGTTTTCCAGCGAAAGCTGCCGGAGAGGAAGGGGGTAAATGTAGGGCTGAAAGAACAAAGTGAAATATAGACTGTACAGCTTGCAAGGGATTTTGAGAAACCAATTAAGCAAGAGTAGGGGTGTGTGGTTCAAGTTCTTGTATAAAGGTAGAAGGATTTCATTTATTTATAAGCTAAACTTGAGCCATACATTGGATAAGATAATAAATAATAATCGGCACCATTATTTATTAGATACCTGTCTCTAGCATAATACGAAGCATGTTATGAACGTCTCATTCAGTCCTTACATCAATTCTATACAGGGAGATATTATTACCCTGATTTTATAGACGGAGAACTTGAGACTTGGAGAAATCAATGAACTTGCCTAGTGTGACATGACTGGTGAAGGATGGAGCCAGGATTCGAAACCAGAGCTGTCTGAATCCAGATATCATGCTCTTAGCCTCTGTTCTTTGTTGTATATACATATTGTTTATGCATGTATCTCCGTGATCTTTGTGTGGCTTGGTTATCATGTTTGGAAGAAGGAAGCAGCATGAAGGCAGGAGTGTAAGTTTAAAGAAAACAATGCAGGGAGAAGGGGCTCGAGGCAATCGTGACTCATTTTACAACTTTGCCTGAGGTTGCCTTAATTATTCTGGGGTATGGGCCACGTTTTTTAATAACTGTGTACCAGGCAAACACTATTGCTCCCCCAAATTCATTTCATGGATGCAGAATCTAAGGTTCAGAGAGTTAGTACCTTGTACAGATTTATAGAGCTAATACCTTAAAACTGAGATTCAACCCCTGACCTGTTCGTCTTAGGGCCCTGTCCTTGCCATCATTCCAAGCGACCTTTTGTATGACAGCAAACAGTTATCATGGGTAGATTGATAATACTTTATAATGAAAGGATAGCACAGAGACTGTTTCCTTCATTTTGTACTTGAGGAAATGGGGTACTAAAGAAGAATACAGACTTGACAGCAACCATAGAGCCAGTCAATCAAAAAGCAATGCTACAATCCAGGTTTCTTGGGTTTCACTGAGTCTTCTTTATGCCACCAGAATCAAGTTCCTTTATATCCATATCTGTAAACCAACCTAGTGCAAGGGTGTCTTCTGTTGTCTTGAAACAGTTCTTTCTCTTTCAGGGAAATTGCGACACAGAGCCTCCTCAACTCTACCCCAGGCTCTGATCTCTTTTTTTTTTTTTGTGTGCCAGGTATGTGAATTGATATTATTGACTTGCCTATAGGCTTTCTGTTAGATTTTTGGAACAAACGTGTCAGTCATTTGCTTAAAAATGAAGGCTAATTTATTCTCAGTTCCTCAGTGACAGACGTCACAGTGATGGCATTCAAATACTGCAAATATTTGACATGCATTATATACCAAATGTTTAAATTCACCCAAGCAAAGCCTGTGACTCTGGGATCCCTAATATCTGCTGAACTGTAGAATTTGGGGTTCATGAAGCAAAGGGAACAATGATGAAATGAAACTAACTTGGGAACAACAGACTGCTTTTCAAGGCTAATCCTCTGTGTGTACATTATATATGGATGATTGTCTCTCATCTGCATGACCAATTATAGGGAAGCTCCTTATTGTGAGATGCAATAATTTTATATAATTGCAGCAGCGTCAGCAGTTTTAGAGGAGGTTTCCCTGGCTGAACACAGTCTCCGGGAAAACAAATTATGTTGATTTACTAGCAATTCTGCAAATGGGTTGTCTGGGGGAACCAAGGGGAGTCTTTTTACGAGGCACAAAGAAATTGCTCACTATTTGACATTTTAAATTGCTTACTTGGAATATGCAAAACGGCAGCTATCTAGTTGTATGTTGTCGCCTCTGAGGAGCCACCATTTTGAGCTGGGATTTGGAGATTTTTCTGTGTGGATGATTAAGGGAGAGAAACGACACTCCTTGACCCATGCTGTAGAGGGCAGGGCAGAGGCTGTGGACATCCAGGAGAAAGCAAAGACATGCGGGTCTGCAGTAACTTCCTGTTTACGACAGTTTCACTGCAATTAGATCAGATGACTGTTGTCACCCAGTGAGCAGCCTGAGAAAGGAAGGCACATGGCAACCTAAAAATCTCCTTGTCTCATGAACCCGGGCGAGATGGGCTTTAGGGATGATCTAGGGTACACCTGTTCACTCTGCCGGCAGGAAGCCCAGAGGTTAGACGTGCCGTCCAGCAGGCCGGTAGCTGGATGTGGAGGAGCCAAGGCTGAATTTCAGGGGCTTCAGGACCCTTTAGAGTGCACACTCCCAGGCAGTGTGATGCTGTCAAAGAGGGTTCTGCAGAATTCTGCAAGCACCACATGGCAATTTATTTATTTTCTGTGAGATCCAAGAAACTGATCATGGGTTTTTTTCAGACGGCCAGTTGTGACTAGTTGCTGAAACTGACCTGGGAGCGCTTTCTTGACAAAGCACCAATGCTGTGGATGTCCTGGGGAGATGTGGCTTGGCAAGCACCTCTCAGGGCTTCCAAAGCTCAGTGCGCCCTTCTTTTATCTTGATCAGTGCCGCTTTGAGGATTTGGGGCTGCTGCTCTCCCTCTGACCAAATGTTTAAGAAAACTTGACTTTCTTCAGGGAAATTCTGGCCTGGAATGGTGAAGTCCCAGTAATAAACATGTACATTCTTTACTTCTTCAACCAGAATTGGTTTTAAAAAAAAAAAAAAGTTTTTTTTTTGCCAGAGCCCCCTTTACTCCACACCCTTGCCAGCACTTGTTTGATGATTTGCTGATGGCAGCCATTCTGACCGGTGTGAGGTGATACCTCATAGTTGTTTTAATTTGCATCTCTCTGATGATTAGTGATGTTGAGCATTTTTTCATATGTCTCTTGGCCATTTGTAAGTCCTTTTTGGAGAGGTGTCTATTTAAATCCTCTGCCCATTTTTTAATTGGATTCTTTGTCTTCCTTTTGTTAAGTTGTATGAGTATTCCATATATTTTGGAAATTAGCCCCTTATCTCATGTATTCTTGGCAATTATTCTCTTCCATATAGTGGGTTCTCTTTCCATTTTGATGCTTGTTTCTTTTACTGTGCAGAAGCCTGTTAGTTTGATATAGTCCCATGTGTTTATGTTTTCCTTTGTTTCTCTTGCTTTAGGCGTTATATCAGTGAAAATTCTGCTGTGTGTGATGTCTGAAATTTTGTTGCCTACATTTTCTTCTAGGATTTTTATGGATTCACGAGTCACATTTAAGTCGTTTATCCATTTTGACTTTATTCTTGTGTATGGTGTAAGTTGGTGGTCTAGCTTCATTTTTTTGCATGTAGCTGTCCAATTTTCCCAATGTCTTTACTCCATTGTATGCTCCTGCCACCTTTGTCAAAAGGGGACTCTAGTACACTGCTGGTGGGAATGCAGACTGGTGCAGCCACTATGAAAACAATATGATGTTTCCCCCCAAAATTAAAAAAATGGAACTGCCATTTGAGTCAGTGATCTCACTTCTAGGAATATACCCTAAGAAGCCTGAAACACCAATCAGAAAGAATACATGTACCCCTATGTTATAGCAGCACTATTTACAATTGGTAAGATCTGGAAACAGCCCAAGTGTCCATCAATGGATGAGTGGTTAAAAAGCTGTGGTACATATACACAATGGAATACTATGCAGCTGTAAGAAAGAGAGATCTCTTATCCTTTGAGACAACACAGAGGGACCTGGAGAGTATTATCCTAAGTGAAATAAGCCAATCAGAGAAAGACAAATATCACATGATCTCACTTATTTGTGGGATATAATGAGCAATACAAGCTGATGAACAAAATAGACCCAGAGACATAGAAGTAGGGTTCAGACTAACAAACATCAGAGAAGGAGGGCTAGGGGGGGAGGGACATAAACTAAAGAACTTATATGCATGTATATATAACCAATGGACATAGACAACAATGTTGGGGGGCAGGTAGGGATCGGGAGGAGGGTGTCAATGGGGGAAAAAGGAGAAACATCTGTAACAAAAATAAATTAATAAAAATTGCAAAAAAAATTTTTTTTAATCTGAATATTTTTAACTTTCTATCTGTATTACATGGGACTTCTATGATATGTCATCCTATTTTGTTCTACACTAGATTAGAAAATTATAGGATAGGGTCTCAGTCTGAAATAGCTTTCATCTCCTGCCCTGCTGAGCATGGTGGTGTCTTACACAAGGCAGGTTCTCAGTAAACATTGCTCAATGCATGGGCACATCCTTGACCATCTCTGGACCTTTTGCTCCCTGGATCTTTCCCAGTACCTGTGGCTGCACGGGTAGGGTGTCTGCTCCCAATGTCTTTTCCTCCTGCGTGTGGTGGTCATGGGCATGAGACTGCTGTTTCACTTTGCCATCTCCTTACTCACTGGTTTCTTCTTCCAGGACTTGTTCAGGGTGGGGCAAAAATGCATTTACAGTTGTTTGTGTGGAAAATAATGCAATAAACTCTGTGTTTCACATACAACTATAAACCTACTTTTGCCCTACCCTGTATGTATAGTGAAGAGAAATCTCAAGACTTTCCTCCAAACCTGGAGTTGTATACGCATCAGTTTTCTCACGTCAAAGTTCAGAAACTCAGTAGAAAAAATAATTTTTTTACTGCGTAAACAGTACCAAGCATGCTCGTTATATTTCTAGTGAGTCTGCTAAATGGGAAACATAACGGCCCCTAGTTATAGAAAATTAGGCTCTTGGTTATTCATGACTTTGCAATGAGTCACAATGTTTGTTTGTTTTTCCAGAATCTTATGAGAATGGTGAACTGTTTTTTAGTTTTTCTAAAGTTACTACCAATTTTCTACCTTTAAAACTCAAAATGTGTAGAGCCATTATTTTTGGCCATCTCTCTGTGAGGTAGGTTTAAGGCTACTATTCTGAAAGCTAGTTTTATTAATTTGATGCTTAAGAAAACTTAATCTTAGCTGTGTAAATAAATCTTGGATTAAAATACATAATCCTCCCAAATTCTATGTGTATTCTGTGTGCGCTCCCATTGGAGATCAAAGTCACAATTCTAAGACAGAATTTTAGTAAGTCACTCTAGTGCAGAGGGAGTAGGAGGAATTTGAGGAGGTGATCGAGGTAAAGCTGAAGACCAGGGTGGATAAACTTGCTACCAAAGAGAGGGAAGCTTAAGACACACAGAGAAAAGCTAAAGATACAGAAGGGAGAGCTAAATAAAGAACAGGAGGAAGGATGATTATATAGAAACTGATTCAGACTGTGTGCTTTGGAGTTCCAGCAATTGTAAGTATGTGATCTGGGAGAGGGGAGGAGGGGATCTGCCCATGTTAGATAGCTACTAAGGTGTGCAGTTTGAATAGAACATGCGAACTGTGTCTAGAGCTTAGCCACAAAAGGACCTGGCATCCTATCAGGTACCTGGGCAATAGAAATGGTCCGGAGCCATTGGATGTCCTTACTCTTTAAGCATAAACAAGGCTGAAATCACTCTATTCTAATAGCTTTATGAACCAGGGCACATAGGACTCCCAAGGAATATATATCCATCCTTGAAGATGAGCTCATGTTTAAAAATTACAAATTACATAAGTAAGTGAGATCTAGCAGAGAAAACCAAAAGAATAATAAGTATCCTGAGAACAAAACATATTAAATCAGAAAGAATCAATAAAATACTAATATTTAAAAAATGATTATAGAGAGAAAGAAAAAAATACATCATAAAAGAATAAAATAATATGTAAAAGAATAAGTGAGTTAGAAAAGAAGAACCAAACAGATGTCGAGAAATAAAAATACAGTCTTTGAATTTAAAAATGTAAGAGATGAGTAAGTAGATGACTAGGTATGGAAGAAGAGAGAATTAATTGAACTAATATTAAAGAAAAATGCCTAGGTTGTCTGACAGAGAGATAATAATATGGAAATATTAGAGACAGTTAATAGAGAAAGATGATAGAATCCAACACAAATTACACAACAAAGAATGGAGAAGGGGTAATATTTGAAGGGAAATAATTTTTTTTTTTATAACTGAAAAGAGATATAAGTTCTCAGGTTGAAGAAGAATCACAATGTATTCAGAAAATAATTTTAAAAACCTCTCTTTCTATAGATATCTAGTATTATCATTCTCTTCATCACAACCTCACATTTTAATATATCCAAGATATTGTCAGTAATGTACCCATGAATAAAATATGGACTAAAGTAGCCCCTATAATAGGGGAATTTATAGTCATCATGATTATATTCACAATCATCCTTAACATCATCAGCAATAACATATATCGATTGTCAGAAACCAAACTAAGCATTTTAGGCCAATTACTCCATTTACGATTAAAGTCCTGTTTTATAGCTTCACTAGACTAACTGAAAGAAGACATCCTATATGTCTTCTTTTGAATAAAAGAAGGAAACCAAAATTAAATTTGTAGTAACATCTTACAGCTCTTTTCACATTCTATAAGAAAAGCATTATATAAATATATTAAATGTAATTCAAATGAATGACCAACACAATTAGTTTAATTTATTAAATAATTTAGTAGACATTATCGGTCACTTGCTATGTAGGCTAAGGTGTGTACGCCCTCTAAGGTCTGAGGTTTGTGCCAATTATCGTTTGTTGTGTATTAATAATATAACTCAAGACTTAGTGGCTCAAAACAACATGCATTTATTTGCTCATAATTCCATAGATTGGCAGTTTGGGCTGGACTCAAGTTGGGGCAGTTTATTCTGCTCCACGTGGTCATGGCTTGCACGTGAGCTTTGGCTGGCATGTCTGGGGGAACTGGGGTGGTTGGCTCAGAAGAAACTTCACTCTGCTCATTCTCACATCCTCCAAGGAACTGTCTGGGCTTTTGCACATGCTGGTGGAAGGGTTCCCAACAGGCAAGAACTTTTAGGCCTTTGTTGCATCATGTTTGCTAATGTTCTATTGGCCAAAGCAAGTCACGTGGTCAAGCTCTGTGTGTGTGTGTGTGTGTGTGTGTGTGTGTGTGTGTGTGTATGTGAGACACCCAATGGACAGATACTGGGAGACATACTTCAATGAGGTCATTTTTATAATAGTTTATTTCAAGGGTAATTAAAAATTTAACTGGTGTTGAAATCTCAATTAACCAAAAATTGTGTGACAAAATTTGAATTTTGCTATCCCTTTAAGATTACAAACCTTAGTCATTTCTTAGATCATGACCTGACGTACTCACCGAGGAAACTAAGTCTAGATGGGCAATCTGAATTCTTTATGTAAAAGCAGTTTTCCATAAAAGCAGCTTCTAAAAATCTGTCCATTTTAGCTGAGTGGATTGGTCTGATAGCCAACGTGCTCCTTTGGAGAGCTCGCCTTCTTCGAGGCCGTGAATGCTTGCTTCTGTGGAAGGATCAAGTGACTGACCTTCCATTCATATCTCACTGCCACAGGCAGGGACTCTCTTGACCTCTTTAGAAGCTGGAAGAAAGATGATGCCCTCTAGTACATTGGACAGTTCAGCCTGCAAGAATATAATTAATCATTACTTTCTGGGTCAGCTCCTGAAACAGTTCCTTTATCATCATCCATCTTTTTCTAAACAAGATCTTTAAATTCACTTTGTTAAAGAAAAAAAAAATGTGGCTGCCTTTTGTGAGGGTGGGATAAGAGTTTGGGGAGGGCATCATTTTCTTTTCTTTTGAGGAAGAGATTTTTAAACATTCATACGTATATTTTTAAAGTCCTAAGGTTTTTGAGGTACCCGTGTCTTCAGAAAATGACCCCGCATACAGACTGCAGTGGGTGTTTGCTGCCAGTACTATTATTCCTTTATTTCTAACCCCAAAGCCAGAGTCCCTGTGAAAATGTATCTGTTTCATGGAAAGCTGTTTCTATCCCTAGCTTCAGAGCTAGAGCCAGAGATTTTAGCCAGATAATCAGAGAATTTTATTCCACTGGCCTCGGTTCAGATGTGAACAGGTAACCTAAACTATTGTTACTAGATTGGATTTGTGGGAATGTAGGGACAATTATGTGTTCTTCTCTGCAAGATGAGGAAGAGGAAGCGTGTAGCCTGGGAGCTGCAGACAGCCGTCTCTCAGGACCACGAGTCGGGCCAGCCCTTGTGGAAGAAAAGCATGCTGAAGGCAGAGGGGCAAGGTCGGAACAGATCCGTTCCAAGGTGACATCAGTGAACTGCTAAGCAAGCCCTACCCAAGTAACTTTTCAGTTACGTGAACTAATAAGTTACCTTTCTGTTTAATCTAGTTTGAGTTAGGCTATATAATTTGTAACCTAAAGCCTCCTAACTAATAACCTCATAGAGCAGATAAAATTCTCATTTTGTAAAATCCCTTGAAGGCTACAGGGTGAGGAAGAGGATACTTTTAAAGGATGATAATGAAAGAGAGGATGATTATAACCCAGAGGAGAGGAACTTTGTCTAACACACTGTTCCTAGCAGAGCCCCGTATAGGAAAAACCTCGACAGATGACATTTAATGGAGCAGAAACTAATGATGAAAAACATGCAGAAATGGAGCTGTGTTCTCTTATAGAACGTAAGGACCGTTTTTGCCTGGGACTAGTTTGCATTGGTATTCCTTTTACATGGGGAATCATTTGTAGTAAAATTAATTTATTGAGCACCTGTTATTTACCAAATGCTTGGAATACAGAGCATCATCATCATCATCATCATCTCTATTTTCAAAAATTCAAAAATCAGTGAGAAGAGGGTGGGAGAGATCCAGTAAAATAATTAAAACTTAATGTAGCAAATCTATACAAAGTGATAGAAGACAACCAATGGAACAATCAGTTCCATCTGTAGTCTAGCAGTGATACCCAAATGCAAGTCCTTGACCACTTTTTGTTTTCCTGTGGCAAAATGAGAAAATTAAGAACAACCAAATAGCCCTGGCCGGTTTGGTTCAGCGGTTGGAGCGTCGGCCTGCGGTCCAGAGAGACCCGGGTTCGGTTCCTGCTGGGGGCATGTGCCTCAGTTGCAGTTTGTCTCTGTGCAGGTGGCGGCCACTCGATGTGTCCCTTTCACGTCGATGTTTCTCTCTCTCTCTCTCTTCCTCTCTCTCCCTCCCACTCTATCTGAACAAAAAAATGAAAAAATGTCCTCAGGTGAGGATAAAAAAAAAAAAAAAAAAAAAAAAAAAAAAAAAGAACAACCAAATAAGTGAATTTTTTATAAAACCAAATTCACGAAATTGAAAACTATCACGTATTCTGAGATAATATTCTTCCCTGCTTTGGTTCTAACTTGTCCTATATATTATGATAGGTATATATGTGTGTGATCTTACTTGGCAAAGTAAAAATGGACAATATTGTATTAGGACTCCCTTACTTTTTAATATTAATAATGTCTGTATTATAGAACTTTGGTAATCATTTGTCTAGGATACAGTTGGGGTAGGTTTTCAAGTAGAAGTTATTCTGTAATGGATCTTGAAGAACAAATGCAATTTAAATAGGCATCGTAGACAATCAGGGGCCTCAGCATAAGCCCCTGCTATGGGATGGTACGGCCTGTTTGAGGAATGGCATGTATTTTGGCATATTTTAAGAGGATACTACATGCAGGGAATGGCAAGCACTGAAGTTGAAGTAATAGGCTTGATGCACACATTGCCAGGCCTTGGATGTCATGCTAAAGAACTGAGATTTGACCTAACAGGCAGTTGGAGTCACTGAAGCATTTTAAAGTGCAGAAGTAACCTGCTCAGATATGTGATTTCGAAAGTAATAAAAGTAATAGGAAAATGTGTTCGTGTCTTTGACAGTTACTTTTTTAGTGGATCCGAAAATAGAAGCTACTTTTCAAATATGGAGAATAAAACTGGTAAAAGGGCTCTGATCTTTATTGGTCAGTGATTCATGCAAAGATATGAATCACAAACTTGGCTATTGCAAGCTATTTTCAAAGTGTCTCTCTCTCTCTCTCTCTCTCTCTCTCTCTCTCTCTCTCTCTCTCTCACACACACACACACACACACACACACACACACGCATATTCATGCACTTGACTTCCAGTAATTCCCTTTCTTTCATTTTATTTTAGAGTTATGAACAGTTTCTTGAACAAATATCTGCTGGTCTTCCCAGAAGCCAAACTGTGTTTCCAAAGGAGCACCTTGGGAACCTTCAGAAGGCATCTCGTTACTGTCATGAGGAGCCTGGGAAAGATAAGCTTGTGGAGCCTGGGTCTCTCCAAGGAGACACTCTGTTTGGATTAGGAGACAGCTGTTAGTTCGTTTTCCCCATTCTAAATGAAAATAAAATCAAAGAGCAACTAAACCGCATTGCACCCACACCTCAACACTGGCTTAAAGTGAGGCATCATCTAGTGGAAAGAAAACGCTCTGTGGCTGGAAAGAATTTTGTTGGAGTTCCAGGTCCTGGCTTATTCACTGTGTAATCTTGGCCAAGCATTTGAACCTCTTTGCTTTTCAGTTTGTTCAGGTATCTACTCAGTCTCATAAAATTGCTAGGAGGTTTAAGTAAAACGAGGTAAGTAAAGCCCAGTTCCTGGCCCATCATGGATGATCACAGACTGGCAGTTGACTTCTCACAAACAAAATGACAGGCCGTTATCATTTTACATTTATAGGGTCCAGGCAAGAGTGTAAATGGAGGCCAATGTGCCACGTGTCTAAGTGCTTAAAAGTTATAAAACAAACTAACACACATTTAAATAAATCCGTTATATGCCTCTGGATTGGCAAATATACCTTTACTGTGATAAGTTCAAAACTGTGAAAAGCAACAGTTCATAACAAATAACTGTGGATAGTGCAAATCCAAATTAATTTCATGTTTGCCAAAGACTGTGATTCCTTCCAGAAGATTCATTGGCAGTGGCCACTGGGCTGCGGCGGGAGGAAAGGAGGGGAAGGAATTTCTCTTTGACTTATTGGGCAGCCCATTCTCACTCTGACATCCTCCCTGCCTTTCTCTTCCTGTTTCTGCAGGAGAGACCCCTGTAACCCCCAAGGATGCACTGCTCGCTCACCCATCACCTCCACCCTCGTCCCACCATCAGCTACTTTGTGGGGTTCAAAGTGTTTCAGCTTCAAGATTTTTCTTCACCTGCCTAGTCTTATTCAAATTACCTCTTACTGCAAATGGCCATCAACACCCCCACCCCCACTACCATGTCCCTTTCAGGTTTCTCAGAGGAACCTGGAGCTGCAAGGCCAGGCTCCTACATCCCTTCCGACCTGTGGCCCAAAGTGGCCTGTCCTCCTTATCTTTCCATATCTGACTCTGTCCTAAAACAGGGTCTCATGTGAAAGTAGACAGACCTACCAGCCCGTAGGTCCCAGCGCTGTCCACACACAATGCGATAGCTGCCCTTGCCTGTCCCTCGGCCGAGGGGTAGCCGGAGTGGTGCTCTCTCAGAAAGCTGGATCAAGGGAGAGGCCCAGGCCAGACCTGGAACTGGAATTAGGACCAGTGGGGCAGAGATTCAGAGTTCCTGTACCTCAAACGTTGTATGGAAGGGAAAGCATGGTGTACAGGTGAGCACAACATCTTGGCGCCTGTCTTTGTGAGCAGGGGTGGGTGGAGGAGAGCAAGACCCGGCACCCTCTCAAGTGCAGGGCTCAGCACAGGGGAGCGTCTTTTCTAGGTCTTAGAGGAATGCTGGTTTTAAGAGGCAGTTTTGTGCACTAGCCTCCTCCCTGTTACTCCCATCCCCTTTTCAGTGCCTCTGATTGTCTTTTTCCTCATTGTTTTATCTTAACAGTGTTTCCCTTGTCCCATGTCCACTTGTTCTTACTTTCTCTTCCTCACTCTCTCACACCACAAATGGCTGTGTGTTCTTCTCTACCCTTCTGGATTGCCAACGTGGAATTGATAAACGGTTGACCACTTTTCATAGTTTGTTTGTGATTATTACTGAAATATCACTCCTAGTCTCCACCTGTAGTTGAGATACATGCTATTTTACCCTCTGACCCAGGAACTCCGCTCTTAATTATGATGAAGAGGGAGCCTGTAGCAGGGTGCTCATTGCTGCGCAGTGTGAGGTGATGGTACAGGGGAGGCAAAACTTTACCTCCGCCCAGCTTAGGTTTTCACCTGGGATTCTTTAGAAAAGAGACAAATCTGTAGGAGAAAAATAAACAGTTCATTAACACATGCAGTGCACATCATACATGAAGTTTTAACAAAAAATAACTCAATGCAGTGGCTTAAAATTTTAGCTTATAGAGCACATTCAACAAAGAACAATACATTTGTAGGCAATGACAGGACAAAGGAAAGAAGCTGTAACTTTGCAGGGTGGCAAACTGTGGGAAGGTCATGCATGGGAGGGAACTAATGGAGGAGGTTTGTTTGAGGATTCCTCTTGTGCCCTGTCTAGGCGAAGGGTCTGTTTCCAGTGAAAGGAAAATTTGTACCTTACCTTTAGGCAGAAAAGGAAGAATTTTTTCCCTGTGTTTATTGCTTTCTAATTGCTTTTATCTGAGAATAATTTTAGGACAAAGAGGCATTTTGGGGGGTGACATATTGTGGTTTCCTTCAATGGGGAGTTAGAGGCAGTTTGGAAGTATATTACTGGAGAATTAGACAGGCAAAATGTGGAGGGTATACACATGTGCTGCTTCATCTCACTTGAAAGTCATAGAATAGATATTCTGACAGCAACATGTACGGATTATAAAATCACACACAGTAGAATTTTCACTGATACAATGCCTAAGGCAAGAGAAACAAAGGGAAAATGAACACATGGGACTACATCACACTAAAAAGCTTCTGCACAGCAAAATTAACAACCATCAAAATGGAAAGGGAACCCACTATATGGGAGAGCATAATTGCCAATGATATGTCAGATAGGGGGCTAATTTCCAAAATATATAGAGTACCCATACAACTCAACAAAAGGAAGACAAAGAACTCAATTAAAAAATGGGCAGAGGACCTAAAGAGACCCTTTCCAAACAGGACATGCAAATGGCCAAGAGACATATGAAAAAATGCTCAACGTCACTATTCATCAGAGAGATGCAAATTAAAACAACAATGAGGTATCACCTCACACCTGTCAGAATGGCTGCCATCAACAAATCGTCAAACAACAAGTGTTGGTGAGGGTGTGGAGAAAAGGGGACTCTAGTACATTGCTGGTGGGAATGCAGACTGGTGCAGCCACTGTGGAAAACAATATGTTGTTACCTCAAGAATTTACCTTAAAAATTTAAAAATTGATCTGCCATTTGACTCAGTGATCCCACTTCTAGGAATATATCCTAAGAACCCTGAAACTCCAATCAAAAAGAATATATGTATCCCTATGTTCATAGCAGCACTATTTACAATTGCTAAGATCTAGAAACAGCCCAAGTGTCCATCAATAAATGAGTGGATAAAAAAGTTGTGGTACATATACACAATGGAACATTATGCAGCTATAAGAAAGATCTCATATCCTTTGAGATGACATAGAGGGACCTGGAGAGTATTATGCTAAGCGAAACAAGCCAATCCGAGAAAGACAAATATCAAATGATCTTACTTATTTGTGGAATATAATGAACAAAACAGACTGATGAACAAGATAGACCCAGAGACATAGAAAGAAGTATCATTCAGACTGACAAACCTCAGAAGAGGGGATTGGGGGCGTCAGGGAGGGAAGAGATAAACCACAGAACTTATATGCATGTATGCATAACCATGGACATAGACAACAATGCTGGGGATGGGGTGGGGGTGGGGGTGGGGGTCGGGAGGAGGGTGTCAATGGGGGAAAAAGGAGAAAAATCTGTAACAAAAATAAATTAATAAAAAAAAAAAGCTTAAAAAAATTTTTTTCCTTTATTGATTTTTAGAAAGGAAGGGAGAGGGAGAGAGAGATAGAAACATCAACCAGAGAGAACATCAATTGGGTGCCTCTTGCATGCCCTCACTTGGGGATCAGGCCCACAACCTGGGCATGTGCCCTGACTGGGAATCAAACCAGTGACCTTTTGGTGCATAGGTTGATGCTCAACCACATAGCCACACTGGCTGGGCTATAAAAGCATTTTAATGCATAAAGAAGTAGCAAAGTAATACCAACCGTTTATGTAAAATAAAACTTCATATCATTGACTTTAAACAAATAGACACCAGATATTTCTCCATCAAAATGGGTTTATTTGTCGGTAACAAAGAATTGTAATTTGGGACATGCAGTCTAATGGCAAACCATGCACAAGTTTAGAGAACAAAGGAGAGAAACTTTCTTTTATAAAGGGAAGGGGAGTTCAAAGTGTAGTGGCTTTTCATTGGCCGAATTATAAGTTTTCCATTGGCTGAGTAGTTGCTGGGCAAAGAGAAGATCCTTCTTTTTTCTACTGGAGCAGTACCGTAGGAAAACATTTTCTTGTTGGAGATGGAAAGTAGGGCTCTTTTTGTTTGGTGTAATTGATGAGTGGTAGGGTGTGAGAGCTCTCCCTACAAGCCCTCTCAACTCCAATATAAATGAGGTTTCTGTTTATTAATCTTCACAATAAAAAAAAGTATAGATTTCATAGAAACAAGAACAACAGAGTCTAAGGCATGATTAACTCAACTCTCAGTATCTTAAATAAACAATGTATCATTTTGTGTGGGCAATCCATGTATGGTCACTGAATTCTTGTCTCCTCTAGTACTGCTTCTAGCTATTACAACCTCCTGGGTGCCCTTGCTCCTTCACGCTTCCATGGGGGAAGTGGGCCAGATTTCACCTGCTAGGGGATCACCTGGCTCTCCCCTGGGGACTCTGGGAGGACTTTGCCATTCCTGCCAAAAAAAGAAACTCAGTTTGTAGACCTACGTTCTGCAAGGTATGGGGGCCTTAGGTCCTTGGCCCAGGGTGCTCCTCTTCTCATTTATTGGTTTAAAAATGATAATAAAAGTTGCTTTGGGTTTCCCTTCTTCCTCTCTTCCTCCCACTTTAGTACTTTGTTCATTAAAATAAAACTAGAAAACCAGTTGAACCAAAATGTGAGCCAACTGATTTAGACCAAGACTAGCTTATGGTTTTGGGCAGTGATATCCAAGGTTGAATGGGTAAGAGAATCCATTAAGTTTTCAAGAGAAAGTTATAAATGTCTATTTACTTTTTATCTTATCCTAAATTTTAAAATGTTCTGTATTTTTATAATAAACATAATGCATTATACTATATTAACTAAAGGTACAAGCTAAAAGGTAGTTGGGGATCACAGCTTTAAGGAGACATTGCTTGCTCAAACCCTTAGGGTCCTTTAAATGGTGATATGGCATTGGCCTACCATTGAGGAAAAACCTTGTAGTTTTTCACAAGCTTTTTTGGAATGATTTGTACTTTTTTGGGAGGTGAGTGGGAAGGAGCTACCTGATTGCTCCAAGACATTTAATGGCTTGTTCTTGTTCTTGTCTCAAATGTAAACCCTTAGTCATAGAACATTTCCTCTTGAACCTGCAATGTTTCTCACTGAGAGGTGCTGGTGGAGTTTTGGGAATGACAATTCTTCCTGGTGCAGGACTTACTGGGTATCACCAGAGGGTGAGCAGCCCTGGCCTCCACCCACTAAAAGGTAGGGGGGCTTGCCCATTCTTGGCAATAACCCCAAATTCCCCCAAGATTTCCTCAGGCGCCTGAGGGAGGGGTCATTACCCACTGCTGTAAGCACAATTCTCCCTGAAATTTTGCTGGTCCGTTCCAGACATTTTGTAACCACCTCATCTTCCCACACTTCTAACATGCCTTCCCTGACTGTACCAACCCACACAGTCTCCTTTCCTAGGAATGTACAATATCATGTATTTGGCAGATGTATATTTAATCTTATGGTATCTATTATATTGTTGTCTTATGTCATTATTTAGTATGCCTGTGCTTCATAACTTTTATGCTTCTATATATTACTTTCCCAATTAGTTTTTAAGCTAGGAGCCCTGAAAGGTGAGAGAAGAGAAAGAAAACACTCCAAGGTGTTTCCTGTTCTGATCAACACCTCCATCTAAATAGCTTTCTAGGTTAAAATGTTTCTAGGTCAGAATCTGGGAAAGCTTGGACCAATGGGCTCCAAGCAGTTTTGGAAGGACAGTCAAAATTTCTTTGCAGATTGAGAACTTTACATTTCTAGTGTTCAGTTGAGTTTACCTCTGGGCCATTTTGGTGGAGTGAGCTTCAATAAATGTGTTGGATAAATGAATTAAAAGTGTTGGCAGTCAACCACTTGTGAGAATTTGATTGAAACAGCTCTCTTCCCTCACGACAATAACTCTCTCTCCATAACAAGAGAGAAAATACTGTTCTTTCCCCAAATATCTATGTCTTTTTTCCCCCTGCAGCCAGAGTTATTGAACATAACACAATTCTGTATTCAAAGTGACCTGGATCTGCTGCTTCAAAACATGATCCTTTCTCACTAATATTTTGATAAGCTAGTTGATAGTGTCAAAAAGCAGCCAACTCTAAAATTAATACAGAAGTGCCCGGTGCACATTATGTGAGTGGCCTAGCTACTGAGACTTTGAGAGTCTGTAAGGTGAGTAACAGGTAGGATGGAGTCCCTCTGACAGGCGCTGTGAGACGCCAAGAGGCCGTTTGGGGCACTGCCACTGTGACGCCATGTGTTTCTGGGTTGTAATGGTCCCATTATCTGATTCTAACTTTTGATTGATTGCTTTATTTTGGAGGGAAAGGAAGAGAGAGAGAGAGAGAGAGAGAGAGAGAGAGAGAGAGAGAGAGAGAGAGAGAGAGAGAGAGAGAGATCTGTTGTTCCCCTTATACATTCATTGGTTACTTCTTGTATGTGACCTAGTTGGAGATCGAACCCACAACGCTGGCATATGAGGACCATGCTCTAACCAACTGAGCTACCTGTCCAGGGTCCCCATTATCTGATTCTAGACACATGACAGGAATATCATCGGGGTCTGAGGTTAGCCTAGCTGCTTGCTGGACTAGAACGACATCACCCCAGCATGATCATCTCACAGGGTCCCACGGCAGCCCAGGTTCAGTCCTTGTGAATCTGTGCACAGGACCCCAACAATGGATGGATTCTTCACTGTGTCCTCCCAGTGCTGCTCCAAGGTCACCTCCACCTGCCAACTGTCCAGCCCTGCCCAGGACCCCACAGCACCTTGCTTTCTTCTCCACCATAGGCCTCCAGCGCTCCCCAAAGTCTATGCCTTCACATTAAAAATCACCCAGGGTTTTGGTAGCTCTTTTGCTAACACAAAAGGCTCCTTTTTCTAATTTAGTGAAGTGATGAGAAAGGCGGTGCTAATTTAAATAAGTTTTATTCCCCCCAGGAACATTTTGGAAGAACCTGGCCTTGCTTTGAATGACCTTTCTACACCTTTATGCTTGTTACTTTGAGTCTAAGAGCCAATTAAATTTGCATGGGGAAAGACCTAAGAGAGCTTCTGGTTGAAAGAACAGAAATACTAGGGCACATTTAATAAGTTGTCTGTCAGTGTATAAATTACCATAGACCCGGCCTTGCGAGCTTGTTAAGCTTAGAGCAGAATCAGCAAGAGTTACTGAGTTAAGGGGACCTAGCACCTGTGTCTGGGAGGCAAGAGTATGAATTGAGAAAGGCAAAATAACTGAACAGGAAGGCTCTGGTTCCCATTTTGCCAGCATATGGGACCAGAATATGCCACCATAAAATACATCATTTGACATTAGGATTATTTTGACCTGGAGGCAAATGAAAATCAACAGATGCAGAAAGACATCTTCCCAGATCTTCTATTATCTGACTAAAAGCCGAAACTTCTGAAAATGGGAACTGTCTGAAATCTCCTCTTCCAGGAAAGTTGTATGGCCACGAGGGAGACAGAAAGTGGGCACCAAGATGGACCTCTGGGTTTCCCCTCTGTATTCACCCCTCACGGTTCTCTCCCTCAGAAAACTGGCAGCCCTTTCCCTTGTCTTGTCACTTCTCTCCAAATGAATTGCTCTTTTGTTAAGATGCTGTTAAGCCCAGGTTATAACCACCCCTTTGGTTACTCGTCTCTGTACTGTACTGTGTATATGCACAATGCACACGTTAATAAACTTGTTTTTTTTTTTTCTTGTTCATCTGTCTTTTGTCAGTCTGATTTCACAGGGCCCCACCAGAGAACCTAGGAGAGTGGAAGAAAAAATAATTTTTTTTTCTCCCCTCCACAAGCCACTGGGATTAGTTTGATGGGCATGGGGGGAGGAAGTGCCCAGGTGTCGCCTGGATTGACCCCAAGCAATGAAGCTATATCAAAACTCTCCTATTTTATAATATTGCCAGTTATAAAAACAAGCATGGGGATGTAAAGTACAGCATAGGGAATATAATAAATAATATTGTAATAACTATGTATAGTGTCAGATGGGTCCTAGACTTACCGGAGTGATCGCTTTGTAAATTATACAAATGTCTAATCGCTATGTTGTACACCTGAATCTAGTATAATATTGTATGTCAACTGTGATTGAAAAATAAAATAGTATTAAGAGATAAAAATAAAATGTTGGGCCTTGACACTGATCAAGTCTCTTTGTGGTGAACTTGACAGTGCATTTGTTCTATGAACAGAGATGTATTCCTACTAGAAATCATGCTGCCAAGCCAGCAGTGCTGGAACTCAGTAGCAGCAATATTCTCTGCAGCATGCGTATGAGAACAAAGCAGTTCTTTTTTTTTTTATTAATTTATTTTTGTTACAGATGTTTCTCCTTTTCCCCCCATTGTCACCATCCTCCCTCTCCCTCCTTGCCCCGTCCCCAGTTTTGTTGTGCATGTCCATTGGTTATGAGTACATGCGTACAAGTTCTGTGGTTCATCGCTCCTCTCCCCCACCCCCTCTTCTGGCAATTGTCAGTCTGTACCCTACTTCCACATCTCTGGGACTACCCTGTTCCTCAGACTGTTATGTTTATTATATTCCAGAAATAAGTGAGATCATATGATATTTGTCTTTCTCTGCTTGGCTGGTTTCACTTAGGATAATAGTTTCCAGGTCCTCCCATGTCGTCTCAAAGGATAAGAGATCTTTCTTTCTTACAGCTGCATAGTACTCCATTGTGTATATGTACCAAAGCTTTTGTATCCATTCATCTACTGATGGACACTTGGGCTGTTTCCAGATCTTAGCTATTATAAATAGCGCTGCTATGAACATAGGGGTACATATATTCTTTCTGATTGGTGTTTCAGGCTTCTTAGGGTATATTCCTAGGAGTGGGATCACTGGGTCAAATGGTAATTCAATTTTTAATTTTTTGAGGTAACACATAGTGTTTTCCATAGTGGCTGCACCAGTCTGCATTCCCACCAGCAGTGTACTAGAGTCCCCTTTTCTCCACACCCTCGCCAACACTTGTTTGACGCTTTGTTGATGGTGGCTATTCTGACAGGTGTGAGGTGATACCTCATTGTTGTTTTAATTTGCATCTCTCTGATGATTAGTGATGTTGAGCATTTCTTCATATGTCTCTTGGCCATTTGTATGTCCTGTTTGAAGAGGTGTCTATTTAGTTCCTCTGCCCATTTTTTAATTGGGTTCTTTGTCTTCCTTTTGTTGAGATGTATGAGCACTCTATATATTTTGGAAATTAATCCCTTATCTGATATATCATTGGCAATTATGCCCTCCCATACAGTGGGTTGCCTTTCCACTTTGATGGTTGTTTCTTTTGCTGTGCAGAAGCTTTTGAGTTTGATGTAATCCCATGTGTTCATTTTTTCCTTTGTTTCTGTTGCCTTAGGTGATATATCAGTGAAAATTCTGCTGCGTATGATGTCTGAAATTTTGTTGCCTACATTTTCTTCTAGGATTTTTATGGATTCACGAGTCACATTTAAGTCTTTTATCCATTTTGAGTTTATTCTTGTGTATGGTGTAAGCTGATGGTCTAGTTTCATTTTTTTGCATGTAGCTGTCCAATTTTCCCAACACCATTTATTAAAGAGGCTGTCTTTACTCCATTGTATGCTCTTTCCACCTTTGTCAAATATTAATTGAGCATAATGTTTTGGGGCAATTTCTGGGTTCTCTGTTCTATTCCATTGATCTATGTGCCTGTTTTTGTGCCAGTACCAGGCTGTTTTGTTTACAGTAGCTTTGTAGTATAACCTGATGTCCGGTATTGTGATCCCGCCTACTTTGTCCTTCTTTTTCAAGATTGCTGTAGCTATTCAGGGTCTTTTTTTGTTCCATATGAACTTCTGAAGTATTTGTTCTAGTTCTGTGAAATATGTCATTGGTATTTTGATGGGCATTGCGTTAAATCTGTAGATTGCTTTGGGTAGTATGGACATTTTAATGATGTTAATTCTTCCAATCCATGAACAAGGTATGTGCTTCCACTTTTTTATATCTTCCTCTATTTCTTTTTTCAATTTCCTGTAGTTTTCTGCAAATAGGTCCTTTACTTTTTTGGTTAAGTTTATTCCTAGGTATCTTAATTTTTTTGCCGCGATGGTAAATTGGATTGTTTTTTTAGTTTCTCTTTCTGTGAGTTCATCATTGGTGTATAAGAATGCCGTCGATTTCTTGATGTTAATTTTGTATCCTGCTACTTTGCCAAAGTCATGTATTAAGTCTAGTAGATTTTTGATGAAGTCTTTAGGGTTTTCTATGTATAATATGTCATCTGCGAATAATGACAGTTTCATTTCCTCCTTTCCAATTTGGATCTCTTTTATTTTTTCTTCATATCTGATTGCTGTGGCTAAGACTTCCAGTACTATGTTAAATAAGAGTGGTGAAAGTGGGCATCCTTGTCTTGTTCCTGTTCTTAAGGGAAATGCTTTTAGTTTTTATCCATAGAGTATGATGTTGGCTGTAGGTCTTTCATATATGGCCTTTTTAATGTTGAGATATGATCCCTCTATTCCCAAATTGCTGAGCGTTTTTATCAGAAATGGGTGCTGGATTTTGTCAAATGCTTTTTCAGCGTCTATTGATATGATCATATGGTTTTTATCTTTCATTTTGTTTATGTGATGTATCACATTTATTGATTTGCGAATATTGTACCAGCCTTGCATCACTGGGATGAATCCCACTTGGTCATGGTGAATAATTTTTTTGATGTATTGCTGGATCCGATTTGCTAGTATTTTGTTCAGGATTTTGGCATCTATGTTCATGAGGGACATTGGCCTGTAGTTTTCTTTCTTTGTAGTGTCTTTTTCTGGTTTTGGAATTAGAATTATGCTGCCTTCATAAAAGGAGTTTGGAAATCTTCCTTCTTATTGAATTTTTTGGAATAGTTTGAGGAGAGTGGGTGTTAGTTCTTTGAATGTTCGGTAAAAGTCCTCCGTGAAGCCGTCAGGGCCTGGGCTTTTGTTTGCTGGGAGGGTCTTGATTACATCTTCAATTTCCTTTGTTGTTATTGGCCTGTTCAAGTGTTCTATCTCTTCCCGGTTCAGTTTTGGGAGACTATGTGTTTCTAGAAATGTGTCCATTTCGCTTAGATTGTCGAATTTGTTGCCATATAAATGTTCTTAGTATTTGTTAATGATCCTTTGTATTTCTGTGGTGTCAGTTGTTACTTCTCCTCTTTCATTTCTGATTTTGTGTATTTGGGTTCTCTCTCTTTGTTTCTTGGTGAGTCTTGCTAAGGGTCCATCAATCTTGTTTATCTTTTCAAAAAACCAGCTCTTTGTTTCATTGATCCTTTGAATTGATTTTTAGGTCTCCATGTCATTTATTTCTGCTCTGATCTTTACTATTTCCTTCCTTCTTCTTGCTCTAGGGTTTTCTTTTTGTTTGCTTTCTAGTTCTTTAAGTTGTGAGGTTAGGTAGTCAATTAGAAATTTTTCTTGTTTCTTGAGGTGGGCCTGTAGTGCTATGAACTTCCCTCTCAGAACTGCTTTCGCTGCATCCCATAGATTTTGTGTTGTTGTGTGTTCATTTTCATTGGTTTCCAGAAATTTTTAAAATTCTTCCTTGATCTCCATGGTAACCCATTCATTATTCAGTAACATGCTATTTAGCCTCCATGTGTTCAAATGTCTTTGCATGTTCTTGTTGCAATTGATTTCTAGTTTCATGCCATTGTGATCTGAAAAGATGCTTGATATGATTTCAATCTTCTTGAACTTGTAGAGACTTAGTTTGTGCCCTAACATATGATCTATCTTTGAGAATGTCCCATGTGCACTTGAGAAGAATGTGAATTCTGCAGTTTTTGGATGTAATTCTCTGTATATATCTATTAAATCCATTTGATCTAGTGCTTCATTTAGAATTTCTTTTTCCTTGTTAATTTTTTGTCTAGATGATCTATCCAGTGATGTCAGTGGGGTGTTGAAGTCTCCTGCTATGATTGTATTGCGGTCAATTTCTCCTTTGAAGTCCTCCAGAAGATTTTTAATATATTTTGGTGCTCCTATATTGGGTGCATATATGTTTACCAAGGTTATATCTTCTTGTTGGATAGACCCTTTCAATATTATGTAGTGGCCTTCTTTGTCTCTAGTTATGATCTTCAATTTGAAATCTAATTTATCAGATATGAGTATTGCTATCCCAGCTTTTTTTTCCTTTTCGTTTGCTTGGAAGATTTTTTTCCATCCCTTTACTTTCAACCTATGTGAGTCTTTTGTTGTGAGGTGGGTCTCTTGTAGACAATGTGTATGTGAATCATGCTTTCTTATCCAGTCAGCTACTCTGTGTCTTTTTATCGGAGCATTCAGTCCATTTACATTTAAGGTGATATGTACTTATTTATTGCCATTTTTGTTCAGTGTGGTTATATTTTTCTTCCTATTTCTTCTACTAATTACAGCAGTCCTTTTAACATTTCTTGCAGTGCTGGTTTGATGCTAATATATTCCCTTAGCCTTTTTTTGTCTGGGAAGCTCTTTATTTGACCTTCTATTTTGAATGATAGCCTTGCTGGATAGAGTAGTCTTGGATTGAGATCCTTGTTTTTCATGACCTTGATTACTTCATGCCATTCCCTTCTGGCCTGTAGTGTTTCTATTGAGAAGTCAGCTGATAGCCTGATGGAGGTTCCTTTGTAGGTAACCTGTTGCTTATCTCTTGCTGCCTTTAGGATTCTCTCTTTGTCTTTAATTTTTGGCATTTTAATTATTATGTGTCTTGGTGTGGGCCTGTTTGGGTTCTTCTTACTTGGGGCTCTCTGTGCTTCTTGGAACCTGAATGCCTTCTTCTTCACCAGGTTAGGAAAGTTTTCTGTCACTGTTTCTTCAAATATATTCTCTAACCCTTGCTCATTTTCTTCTTCTTCGGTGACTCCTATGATGCGAATGTTATTACGTTTCCAGTTGTCCCACAGTTCTCTTAAGCTATCTTCCTGTTTTTTAATTGTTTTTTCCTTTTGGTTTTCTGATTGATTGATTTTTTCTACTCTGTCTTCTAATTCACTGATCCGGTCCTCCGCTTCCTCTACTCTGCTGGTCAGTCCTTCCAATGTGTTATTTATTTCTGCTATGTCATTCTTTATTTCCACTTGGTTGGTTTTCATGGTGTCCATGTCCTTACTCATGCTGTTTAGTTTCCTCAAGATCATGGCTCTGAACTGTACCTCTGATAATTTGCTTAACTGCATTTCATTTATCTCATCTTCGGTAGAGTTCTCTTGTTCTTTCATTTGGGATCTGTTTCTTTGTTTCACCATTTTTGCTATCTCAGTGGGTTTTGGAGCCTGCCAAATTTTCCCTGTGGGTGTTGGTGTTGTGCTATTTGTGGCTCCCTCTACTGGGTTTGGATGAGCGTGGAGGGCCCTCCTTAAACACCACTGTCAAGTCTCACTTTCCTGGGTAGATTTGCAAGTTCAGGAAAGGTTCAGTTATGCTCTAGCTTTTTGCCTGGAGGCTATTAGCCTCAGTTACTTGAAAAGCCTTAGGATCTCAGTTGAATGAGAAACTCCCTCAGGTGTTTATAGTGTAAGAGGATTTCCCGAGGGTGGGGCCGATGCTGGTTTTCATGAGCCTCAATTTGCTTTTCTTTGCCTCACCTGGGAATCTCCGATGGAGGGGCTGCCACAACTCTGGGAAGGAGCAAACTTGCTGCCATTCTGTGTAACCGGGAAGGAGCAGGCTGGCCACCACTGTCCTTTGTGGCCGTGGCTCAGCACAAACTCTGAGAGCCCTCCAAATCCCAGGTGTCCCCACAGAGTTCCAGTCCAGTCTGCCCTCCCTCTGCCGGAGCCCCAGGTGAGTGTCTGTAGCTATTTAGCGCTGTGTCCCGGCCCTCTGCGCTGTGGAGCAGCTGGGGCTCTTAACCCCGAGGGCGGGCGCCGCCGCTGCTCATAGCTCAGGCCGCTGCTGTCTGTGGGCTCCCAGCCCGCCACCCTCATGCGCCTCCACAGATCCTACCAGGCTCATTCAGTGTCCCTGGTTGTATGGTCCTCTCCCGCTGCTTTTCTGTTGCTTTTTCCTGACGATTTGTCTTTATTTTAGTTGTAATTCCCGTTTGGTCCTGGGAGATCGTCTGTGTAGCTTCCATTCACTTCACCGCCATTTTCTCCTCCCTCATTAATCTTTTTCTTTCACCACTCTGCTCTCCCAAACACAATATTAGCTCCACAAAAGGGAGGTTTTTGTTTGCTTTGTTTGCAGCTCTATGCTCCACACCTAAAATAAAGTTAGGCACGTAGTAGGTCCTTAATGAATATTGGTTGAAGAAGTTGAAGGATTGGCCTCTGCAGTTCCGTGCAGCTCCCCCTTGTCCAGTTTTTATTATGCAGACCTGGAGCTCAGCCTCCACCCTGCAGTCCCATCCACCTTGCCTCCTCCCACTCCTGGGTTCCTACGTCACTGGGCTGTCCTCCTTGACACAGATGCATGCACCCAGCTCTCCTCCCTCTGTCTCTCAAGTTACCACACAACCTTCCAAAGATTTGTGCTGCTGGTAACTACATAGAAGCAGACAGGGTTAGCTAAAATAATAATAGTAGTGGAGAAGTCACCAGTTATAATGAATCTCACAAAGTATAAATGATATCACCCCTGGTTTCCAGCATCATGTAGAGGCTTGCATCTGCTTTGCTGTCTTCCTCTATTTCCTTATTAGTGGAGCCTATGGTAGAGCTCTGTCCTATTAAACCATTTTGTGTTTCTACTTTTTTTTTTTTAACCTGAAGTCCTCCAAAGTCAGTTTCCCATTCTTGTCTCTTCTAAGCAATCCCTGGGAAAGTCCTGACAATCTTGTTAGGTGAGATTACTAGGTGAGAACATCTCAGGCACTGTTTCTACTGCTGGTCTCTAAGGTGAAATTCCTCCGCTCCACCTGCTCTGACCCAGCAGTTTGAATTCTTGGAATCTGGTCTATAAATTAAACAGCTTGTGGACCCAGCTGAATGCACAAGGATGTTTATGGCAGTTACGTGCAGTAGGAAAAACTGAGAAATAACAGAAATTTCCATTAGGAGGAACTGATTCAATAAATGATGGTACATTATAGAATTCTATTGCCTGTTCAAAACAAGAAGGCAGGTTTTTAAGAGATAAGTAACAATCTAGTCTTTTAGATTTTATCCAGAGAATAGCTCTGGAAAGAGAGGGCATGGATTGTCTCTGAGAAAGAGAGCTGAGGTGTTGCGAACCACTGTGTACACATTTATTCAGGTCTTCTTTTGTATTCTCCAAGACACTTTTATAAATTTCCCCAAAAGGCTTGCACATGTGTTGTTAGGTTGTTAGGTTCCTAAGACTTTTTGATTCTGTTGTGAGTAATGTTTCTTTTTCTTTTATCTTTTCTTATTGATATGCTGATATGTGAGAATGTATCGTATAAATGTGGTTGATCTTGAATCTTTGCTGAACCCTGTTCTTCATTCTAACAGATGACTTCTAATGGAATACATCGTGTTCTTATATTGAGAGTCTCTTGAATTTTCTATGTAGCCAACCATCTTCTTTGTAAACCACAATTTAGTGTCTTCTTTTTCTTTGCTACATATTTGCCTTCTTTTCCAGTTTTTGGCTGAATTAATCAAGTATTCTGTACCCTCTCCTTTTCTTCCCTGTTTTGGCTTGGAGGTAGTTATTACAAAGATTTTAGTATGTATACTTCGTTATATAACTTCATTTTTGTAAAAAAACCCAACAACTCATATGTATTTATTTAAAATATTCATCACAAGAGCTCGACCAGGGACTTAATTTTCTGTACAGAAATCAAAGAAAGGAGAGACCATCTGGGGAGAAAATAAAGACAACACAGGCTGGGCAGCCTGGTCAGGGCTCTTGGAGGGAGACCTGCTCTGAGTAGGTTTCTTGCAGGTTCTCAAAGTGGGTGTTTCCAGAACTTAGCAGCATGTGTGTTCAAAGGGCTACTGATGTTGAGTTCTCCCAGCAGGACCTGCATGTTTTCCTGATGTCACAGGACTGACCACTTGTCCTCCAGGATGTCCAGGCAGAAGTGACTCTGGTGTCCGTGTGGTGGTGGTGGGAGGGCATGAGGAGTTTCCCTGTGGGCGTGCTGTGACAATAGCCGCTGGGGAACTCCTGGAGAGAGACCGCAGGTCTTCACTGACTGTTCCGGCTGTTCAGTGGATGCTACTCCCCACCCCCATCCTCGCTTTTGAAGAGGTGGTCCAAGTCAGGGAAGACAGAAATTCTCTTGATGCCAGACTTCCTGCAGATCATCCGACTAGGCCCCTCCTTTGCAAGTGGCTACTGGGTGGTAGTTCTGGGAGGCTGTCCAGGCCATCCTGGCAAGAACACAGACCTTGGAGAACATGATTGCTAAAGACATCACTAAAAAGGGACTAGATGAAGATGTCACTGAAAAGGGAATAGGTCAGTGAACAAGTCCACCTGGACATATGCGAAGGGAGCCAGGAAATCAAATGAAAGCCACTGAGATAAGACTCCACTCAAATCGCCCTCTTCACCTCTTCCAGCCACCCTGGAATCCCCTTATTCTAATGTCCTATTTTTCTCAGGGCCACGCAGTCAAATCCTTAGTTGACTTCTCATTGTCTTAAATATGGTAGTTCTCAGAGCGTCCTGAGGCTAGGCAGTATGTCCTGAACTTCTGTATTGTTCTGGATATAGCATCAGAATTTGTGGAATCAGAAAGTGTCTACCTTTCATTTGAGAGAACTGCAAAATGAAATTGTATATAAATCTCCTCTTACTTAGCCCTGAGCAGAAGAAGCCAGTTACAGGTATGAATATCCAGGTTTGCAAAGGAAGCAATCACCTCAGGTTAAATCACTTCATATTCAGGTACTGTGCTTTTTAAATTACTGTTCTGGGTGCTGATAAGAATGGTGAAGGTTGAAGAATCATATAATTGATTAATTAGGCTGAAGAGGTCTTAGATAGGATGAAATTTGTCTCCTCACAAATTAGAGACTTTCTCTGTGGTGTTTTCCTGACATTCAATGCAAAGAAGACTCTTAAGGTCAAATTGTTTTATTACAGCAACAAGACCTGTCTTTACTAGAGAATGTAGCCCCATAACCCAAAGGCTTGTCTTAAATCCCAAAGTGTATAGAACATATTGTATTTACTTGGAATGATATGTATTTATTATAAGGAATAGTATAATTCCATGAAACATAGATGCCACATTATACAGAGCTGTAAATGACCTACATCTCTAGCTTTTCCCTCTTTATCTTCTTTGTTCTAATATATAAACATATTCCATAAAACCCTGGGAGCAGAGAAATCAATGAAGCTTGCTTTTGACCCCTGCAGCTGCTGGTATTAGAATAAAGATGCCCCCGGCTGTTTCTGATTCAAATCCAAATCCTCGTGTTAGGCACATGGCAGGTGTTCAATTTATACCTGTTGATTGACTGAATTGAAATTGATTAACTTTCTTTAATAAGGAGCCTGGAGACCTGCAGGCATCTTCCTCTGGTGTTTTACATGAGAATATGTCTGCCCCTGTGTTTGGAGTAATCATCTCTGCTGAACACAAACTCTGAGGCATGTGGTGAAGACACAATTTCTTGCCCCCAAAAGTATAGTGGAGAAGAGTCCATGGTTCTAATTAAACTCTCTTTTCTGAGTTTAAATGAAACTGAATTTAAATGCAAGGGTAAAAAACATTGAAGCATTATTACTATATAGGCTTTTTTCTCTATTTTCTTTTCTTTTTTAAACCTGAAGATTTAGTCAACAATTTTATCTAAAAGAATGTCATTGAAATAGCGGCTACTGCCCCTGCTCTCCAGGTTCTTGTTTGTTTCCTTGGTGACATTTGGTGTGGCCCAGAGTTGCTGTTGACAGCAGGATCCTTCCGGGGGCAGGGTTACTGTCTGACTTGTTTTGTCCAAAAGCTCTTCTATCCCCAGGAAGACTGACAGCAAATAGACTTCTCCCGAATAACAAGTAGGGGCGGGTGACAGGCTGACATCCTTCACAATTTCTACAGTTCCAGTCAATCCTCTGTACCTTGGGCGCTGCTCAACCTACAGTAAAACATTGAGAAAAACTACAGAAGCCCCGATTCCTGTCCACCTGGAGCAGAAAAGCTTAATTTCAGGACTGGCAGGCTGTTAAAAAATCTCTCCAAAGAAGCGCTTTTGTGAATTAAGTGTCTATACAATGGCAGCTGATGTCCCTTACTGAAATGGAAATGTGAATAAATCAATTTGTTTCTGTTTAGAGAACATGTTCTTTTTGGATTTCTAAAATGAAGCCTGGGAAATAAGTACTTTTTTCCCTCAAGAGCTGGATGTGTCAGAGTGTTAGGCTGTGAACCTAAGAGAGAGAGAGAGAGCATTCATTGATGTGGATGGAATTAAATAAAATTTATTTGAAATTAGTAAGATTTAGATTACTTGAAATTATATATATATATATATATATATATATATATATATATATATATATATATATAAAATATATATATATAAAATGTTATCCATATACATGCAGTTTATTTATTACTATTTTTTCTAGAACTGGAGCTCCTTCTGTGGTGAGGCTCTGGAATACTGGAATCCTTCACTTCCAGCATGCGGGTGGATTAGAGAGTGCGAGTCAAAAATCTCAAGGGAGATTTTAGGGGTCACATATATGGGCACCAGCTGATGAGAGTGTGCCACTGGGTTAGGGGAGAAGGAACCACCAGGATGAATATCACCTGCTTTTTACACTGTGAATTGGGAAGACCAACCATAGAAGGGAAGTGGCTGGCCTGTGCCTCGCATTTCCTGAGGCTCTTTGTGAATGCTGTACGGAGAGACTGCAGTAGGAAGTTCGGAGAGGCAGGCTCCTGGCAGGCTGATGAGTAAACGAAGGAGCCCAGGGAATGCCTGGCATGGGAAGGAAAGAGGAAATCATTGTTAATATCATGTATCCAGCGGAACTTCTTTAGGTAATGCGTTTTTTTATTTTTTGTACAATGATCCATTTAAATAATACAGAGGAGAGGGAGCAAAAAGTATAAATCTCTTTTAAAAGTAGATAAAAGCATTGTTTGCCATTTTTACTTATTTTTTAAAATATTCTCACCAGAGGATATCTTTATTGATTTTAGTGAGAGAGAAAGGGCGACTGCCAGAAAAAGAGAGAGAGAGAGAGAGAGAGAGAGAGAGAGAGAGAGAGAGAAACATTGATGTGAGAGAGAACCATGGATTGTTTGCCTCCCATTCACACCCCAAGTGGGGATTGAACCCAAAACCTAGGTATGTGCCCTGATGGGGAATTGAACCTGCAACCTTTTTGGTGTAGGGATGATGCACCAACCAAGCTAGCCACCTGGCCAGGGCACTGTTTGCCAGTTTTAAAGACAGGAGATATCACAGCATGTTTATATTTTGGGATTGATTCAGTAGACAGGGAGAACTTGATGATATAAGAGTGAGAGAGGGGCAATCTTTGGAGCTTTGCCTTTGAGCAGGTGGGAGAAGATGGGTCTAGTATCCAGCTGGAGGAGCGTGCTCTAGGTAGGAGACAGCAGGTGTACTAGTCCAGCGCAGGTCAGGCTTCTCTCCTGGGCAGTGCCCCCTAGCTGTGATTCTAGAACTGGAGCTCCTTCCATGGTGAGGCTCTGTGCACTGGAATCCTTCACTTCCAGCCATGCAGGTGGGACAGAGGGTGTGAGTCAAAATCTCAAGGGAGGTTTTAGAGGCCAGGCATGGACGTGGCTTGCATTACTTTCACCTACATTCCTTTGGCAATTATTCATGCTCTAACCCAGTGAGAAGGAAGGCTGAACAATGTAGTCTCATTTTTCAGAAATGAAAGAGAGAATGAATGAGCTTCTAGCCAGTCTCTGCCATATGAAGGAAGGCAGGGCATAGAGTCCAAACGACCTATTGTGGATAGATACAGTTGTAAAAACGTGTGGAAGTTCTCTTCATTTCTCAGTGAAAAAGGAAGTGAGGAAATAGGGAGGCAGGAGACTTAAAGGTTGGAGGAAAGAGGGAATGATGTGAATGGTGATCGAAGTAGGTGGATAGTAAATGCTCAGGGAAATGTATTGGGGGACCGGAAAGTAATGTCGTTTTTTTTACAGTAAATTCAAACAGATAAGTTTTTAACAAGTTTTTATTTTTAATCAATGATGTAATCACCCTCATTATCAACAACCTTTTGTCACCGAGTGTGCAAATTTTCAATGCTGGATTGATAAAAATCAATTGGTTTTTGAGCAAAATATCTGGAGATGGCATTTTGTACATCAACCAAATTTTCAAATTTTTTGCCACTTAGAAAATGTTGTAGCGATCGGAATAAATGGAAATCCGATGTCAGGCAAGTACGGTGGGTGAGGCAATACCTCCCACCGCAATTCATTATTTTTTTCCAGGGTTCGTCTTGCGCAGTGCAGTCTTGCATTATTGTGTTGCGGAATAACGCCTCTTCTGGTGATAATCGCTGGGCACTTTTCAATTAAAGATTGATTTACTCGATCCAATTGTTCACAGTAAAGGTCTGCATTCAGTTTGTCCAGGTTTCAGCACTTCAAAATGAACGATCCCGCGAATACTCCACCAAACACACAAAAGTGCCTTTTTGGGGTGTAAACCTGGCTTAGCTGTACTTCGTGGTGATTCCTTTGGAGAGAGCCACAGCCTTTTGCATTTTGGATTATCATAGAGGACCCATTTTTCAGCTCCAGTGATCAAGCGATCAAAAAACGCTTCTGTATTGTGCCGCCAAAGCAATAAGTTGCATGTGGTGGACCAGTTAGCTTTGTTTTCTTCGGACAGATTATGCAGGACCCAAACACCTGCTCTGCTTACTTTACCAATCTACTGCAAATGTTCTTGGATGGTCGACCAAGGTTGGTTAAGTGTTTGACAGTTCCTCGACTGTCTGACACGGATTTGCTTCCACTTCCGCCCTTAACATGTCATTACTTTAACGACATTACTTTCCGGTCCCCCTAATAGTAGGATACATTCTAGGGAACTGGAGTTGTCTGTAGGTACTGTTAGTCAGCAGGGTCAGTAGTGGGGAGATGAACTGGAAGCCGAAGCCCATCAGGCACATATACATTTATCTGTGACAGTCAAGGCCTTTGGAAGGTATTGGCCACTGCTTCATTTCTGCCTCTAAACATCACACAAGTTCATTTTTTTGGTTAACTTTAACCAGAAGCCCTAGTGGGAAAGGAATTCTGGGAAATGTAGTTTCTAGCCTTAATCAAAGTAACAACAAAGCACAATCCAGTGTGCTTGGCTTTATTTTTCACCAAAGCATCACTATCTGCAATATTATACATGGACTGCCTTTATTTGTTTTTTTTTTTTGTTTTCTCGTTATTATAAAACTTAACTCCATGAAGATATTGGTTTGCTTTGTCCTCTGCTATTATCCTCTGCATCTGGAACAACGTCTGACGTTAAAAGTATTTGTTGAATGAATGAATGAGTTTTTTTGGACATCTTTCCAGATCTCTTTCTATGTATGTATAACACACAACAACACAGATATAGAAATGATTTAAAAAATTTATAATCATTCTCTACACTTACAGCTCTGTGACCTTTTTTGTTTTTTTTTCACTTTTCTCAAAGTCACAAACCTATTTCAGTAACAATACCTATTGGTCACCATCATGTTTTTAAATTGTTATAAAGAATTCCTTCATGTCTATCACCACCTAATTAATGAATTACATTGATGTAATTAACTGGTCCCTGATTGGTGGATATTGTGCTAGCCTGGCTTGAAGTTGATAAAGCAATCTTGATGGAAAACTACAAAATGGTCTTGATTGGATTCTTTGAAATAAAACCAATACTATCTGACTTTTTCAATATAATCCAAGATTTATAAATTTGTGTAAACATAGTTTGGCATTTTCCCTAGCCATAGAGTGCTCTCCAAGGGGCACCTGTGAGCTAGAGGCTAGGGTGAGTAGGATATGGCATATATTCATCAGAAACTTTCTATCAAATACCAGACTAGGCAGAGACAGCTTGTACTTACTGAGCAATATGGTCTAAGCCCCATGAAACTTAAACTTGGTGTGCCTAGATTCACAGATCCTCAGATGCCTATGTACTCTATTCTTACAAATCTTCTCCATTATTCCACTTATAAGATATGAGAGGAACGGGACAATGAAAGATGATGCTTATGGTATAAGTGTTTTGGAGTAACCATTTGGAGTCCAATCATATACAGTCCCCTACTGAGGTTTACGGCTGGAGGTTTAAATTGAGGAAGTGATTATATAAGAAAGCTTGGTGAGGAAATCTACAGAACACTCTGAATTCAAGCCTGGGGAAGTGCAGAATCTCCTTGCCACTTGTACAAATATCATAGATATGCCTCAAAATCAAGAATTTACAATCTTTACAGTATATCTGAACCAATTAAATCAAGTCTCTGGGAAGGGAGCCAAGACACTGACCTTTGAGAAATCTGAAGAAAGCGAGCATGAAATTCGCCACAAGTGGGTGCATTTCTCCAATTTCCATCTGGGCTTTGAATTAGGGAGTCTGCGGGCCTGTGACTGTGTGAGGCAGGGGAGAGCCGTCTGAGTGCGGTCAGGTGGCGTCAGTGGCAGCTGCAGCAGCAACCTGGTCAGAGAGTCTACTTACCACTACCAGTGGGGACCTGCTGTCATCCACAGTGGACAAAATGGGAGCCTGGTCAGCTGACTTGTGGAGAGCAGGTCCCCACAGTGTGTGGTGCTCCCGGGCTCGTGACTGAGGCCACCGTTCCCTCGGATTGCGATGGTTCGGTCTCTGCAGGCATGCTCTTTAGCTCTGTGCTTTCCACTGTCACAGATGGCTGCTGGGGCTTCAATTTGCAAACGTTTCTAGCAAATAATCCATCATGTGTAAAGTGCTTACTCCCTGGGTGGAAGCCACTGAGGGATCTTGTGAAGATCATCTTGTAATGAATTTACAGAAATAATAATATTGTTATGTTCCTCATGTCATTGTCCTAAAGTTTCTTTTTGTTTTGTTTTCCCAAAGTGAGAAAAGTATATTATAGTAAATATATATGGTATGATCCCATTTTTATAAAAGCGAAGATTATCAAGCTTAAGAAATGACTAAATCTTGGTATTTTCATGGAGAAAGGCCTGGAATGAATCACATCAATGGTTAATTTTGGTGTCTTGAGGGAGGTGTAGGGAACGGGGTGAAATGGGAGAGGGATAATTGATTCATTTTTTGGAATCGTGTCAATAATCACAAAGAGCACATGGACTTTGTAATTTTAGAACAGGGATTTCAAAAAAATTAAAATACATAATCAGAGGTTTTTAGTCCCTTTGTGCTTAAGGTAAAACTCAAGCAGAAGGAGGACTTCTTACAGAAAAAGATGATGGGGTCTTGCTCCTCATGTCATACAAAGCTAGCAGTGTTCATGCATTCATTCAACACAGGTTAACTGAGCCACGACCATGTCCCTGGTTCCGTCCTGGCAGTGTTCTAGGTGCTAGTACAACATCCAGTGAAGCAGTTTACTGCCTTCTCTTGGGGAGGAGACAGATACTAAACAACTGATATCTAAGTCTGTTGGGAGGAGTGGAGAACGCTGAGCAGAGAGGGGATAGGGAATTCAGTTGATGGTCAGGGCGGACCTCACTAAGGAGACAACACTTAGTAGAGATTTAAATCAAGCAAGGAACAAGCCATGGAAAGATGGGAGACAGTGAGGAATAAGGTTCCAGACAAAGAGAAAAATATGTTCAAAGAATAGCAAGGAGGCAGTTGCTCAGGAAAAGTAAAGAAGGGAGAAGAGGTCAGGTATCTAGTCATGGCCCATTTGGTATGGACTTGAGGTTTTCTTCTGGATGTGATGGGGATCAGTCAGAGGCTATGAGTAGGCAAAGCAATCTGATATACACATTAAAAGGCTCACTCTGGGTACTGTGTAAACAGACTGTTAAGGGACAAATGTAGAAGTCAGGGGACAAATAGGAGACTGTTTAATTACACCAGACAGACTAGGAGAACGTTGACCTCTTTAACTTGCTGGCAGATACTCACTGTTGCTTTGGTACCTATTCTTAGTTGCTTCTGAGTACAAGGAAGAGAAATGAAAAGGGAAGCCCTGTGAGGTCATAGGTGGGGAGTGACTGAAGGCACTGCACCTGAGATAGCCTACCTAAGCATCTGAGCCACTTGATCATGTCATTTATTTTTGCCTCTGGGCCTTCTCAAGCTCAGTCCCAAATGTATCACTTCTCTGATATCATGGCATGCTTCTAACCTTATAACTTGGTATATCATATAACATGAAGCTCTTTTATTAAGAAAAAAACAAACAAACAAAAAAACAAGTAACACACTTTTATTTATTTAAATCCTCACTGGAGGTTAATTTTCCATTTATCTTCAGACACAGTGGGAAGGATGGAGAGAAGGAAGCGGGGTAGAGAAGAGAAACATTGATGTGAGAGAAACACATCGACTAGTTGCCTCCCACACCAGGGCCGAGGACCGAACTGCAAACGAGGTACATGCCCTTGACGGGAATCAAACCTGTGACTCTTTGGTCCATGAACCAACGCTCTAACCATGAGCCAAACCGGCCAGGGCTAACATGAAGCTCTTAGTTAGTGGTGTTCTAAGCTCAAAAACTCTGAACGTGACCTTATGAAGTTATGTTATGCCTCTTAAAAATTTTTTTATTTTCCTACACTCCAGTCACTAGGTTTATTAGACATTTTAATATTTTGTTACTCTGATGAATGTAAATTGTATTTTATTTTGCACTTTCATTCATTTTAACAGCTGTATGGAATTTCCAATGAATAGACTTCCTCTGATTATTAGTAAAGTTAATCATTGTTTTATACATTCATTGGCCACTTGGATGTTGTTCTGTATGATTTCCCAGTTCTTATTAATTATACATTGTTCTCTTGGATTGTTTGTCTTTTTTCATAAATTTTTATTTGGTATATGTATTATTAATGTCTTCTTGCAGTCTGTGACTTGCCTTTTTATGTTTCGCTATGTGGATTACCAACATTTTTTAGCACCGTTTATTGAGTAGTATATTTTTTTCACTACTTAATTTGTAATACCTACTCTATCATCCATCAGCTCCCGTATGTATCTGGGCTCCCTGAGCCAATATTGCATTCCTTAAATTATTATGATCTTATAGTAAGTCAATATCTATTAAAAAACCCTCATTAATTATTTTCCTTAAAAACTGTTTTTGTCATTCTTGGTCTACTACTGAGCGAGTTACAGATCAACTTGTCAAGTTCCTTAAAAAGCTCTTTTGAGATTTTGATTGAAATTATACTAAATACATTAATAGATTTTCTAATGTTAGATGACCCTTAAATTCCTGGGACAATAATTGTTTGACCATGTTGTACTATTAGTTTTCTGTATTGCTGTATTCTGTTTGCTGATGTTTTATGTAGGATTTTTCCTTCCGTGTTCACCAGTAAATTAACTTGGATTTTTAACAAAAAGAAAAGTGTTTAAAACTGATGTTTTGTGAATGGTGCGTTGTAATAAGGTGTGAAGTAATGGTTACCAACAGGCTAACTCCAGGAAAACTCCATAGTAAATATATTCATTCTTCTAGAATAAATAAACACGGCAAAAACCCTTAGAAAGATCCTGACCTGATGCTACCGAGACGCGAACTCCGTTGGAAAACGAAGATTTAAGGGAACATTCCCCGTTACTGCTGTGGAAACAGCTGCAGCAAAGCAAAAACGACATAAAACTGTTCAGCAGAAAAATTGCCAAAGGCAATTAAGTGCTAATTGTTTATGGAGGAGGAAAATAGGGTAATTAAAAAGAGAGTTGAAGTTGGTAATAAAGGAAAGAGACTGATATTATAAAGAAAATGCTGAGAACCCTAACGTGGTCCAAGGGACTTTTTGTTTTTGGATACTGTACAAACACCAAAAAGATTTTACTCAGAGGGAATCAGGTGAAATAAGCATTTGTTTTCTGCGGCCTGTACTCTAGGGCTCAGGGACACGGGAGGGTACAGAGTGGGCCGTGGAGTGTGACAAGCATCCTTTCCTAAGCCTGGCTGTCGATGTGGTCAGGGAAAAGGCTGGACTGCCGATCCTCCGACAGACAGCGACGGTTCAGAGCGTGTGGCTCTGCAGCCACCTCCCCCGAGAGTGGTCAGACCCACTGCTCACAGCACCTTGTGACATGGTTGACAGGGGCCCCGGCAGCTGACACAGTGCAGCAGAGTGGAAGGGAAGGAGGGTCAAAGGCAGCCAGCACTTGTGAATGAATCCATCTCCTTCTCTCCACGGTTCTCAGGGACGCCTCTGAACAAGTCCCAGGGTGTCCTGCTCATAATCGTTGTGCAGACACTGCCCTCAGTCGCTCATGCATGTGGCGCTGTGACAGAAATGAGAGGAGAGGACCAGGAATTCCGAGCCTGTCGTCCTGTGTCAGGCTCTGCCATGAGCCCTGGAAAGACCGAGAAAACCACTTGACTTCCAGGGCTTGCCTCACTGTTGTATCGAGAGATCATGGGTTATGCCAGGCATGATCCCTTAACCCAGCCGTGTTCGACCCTTTTCATCTCATGGCACACAAACTACCAAAATTCTGCAGCGCACTCAAAAATATATATATTTTTTGCCAATCTGACAAAAAACAGGTATACTTTTGATTCCTTCACACCAGACGGCTATTGTGTGGGCGGTTGTCATTTTTGTATTTGACAGTCTAAGGGAAAAGAGGTCAGTGCCCCTGACTAGAGTCAGGTGTTGCATATTTTAAACATTCTTGTGGCGCACTCCTTGGCAATCGCTGCCCTGGCCTTACACCACTGTTGAAAAACAACAGGCTAAAAGGATGCTACAGAAACTTGCGATTTTATCTTTTAAAAATGGGTTTAATCTTGGTTTAGTCCCACAAGGCTTTGTTCACATGAGATACTGTTTTTCAGCCGCCACTTGAGTGGAAGTGGGCGGGCGGCACAGAGCCCAGCCCTGGCCCCTCCACACTCACCCTCAGCCCGTGCCCAGAGGGCTCTGGGCAGGTGAGACAGAAGGTTTGGAAACCACTCTTTTACAGGCGAGAGCCCTAAATTTGAGGAGTAATTAATTGGCTTGCGGATGGTGAGTGGAAAGATGTGATGAAAACCTAGGGCTCTTGACCCCTTGTTCACTGTGAGACACCAGGTGACATCTTTAATGGAGACTGGCGAGGTCCAGAGGCGCAATCTGGCTCTTTGAAATTAACCTGGGACTTGCGTTCCCACAATATGTTTTCTAACTAACCTGAAAACCCTCCAGCTACAATTAGAAATGCTAGGTAGAATATAACAAATACTGCTTTTTTAGGGGGTAGGGGGTAAAGGACAAATATTGTTTTAAATGCAAAGTTGATCTCACAAGAAAAAGCGAGTGCATTGTTTGCTAGGGTTTCAGACTGGGTGGTGTAAGCAACAGACATTTATTTTCTCACAGTTCTGTAGGCTAGAAGTCCAAGGTCAAGGTGTTGGCAAGTTTGGTTCCTTCTGAGGCCACTCTTCTTGGCTTGCAGGTGGCAGCCTTTTCACTGTGACCTCACATGCTCTTTTGTCTGTACTGTCTGAGTCCAAATTTCCTCTTCTTGTAAGGACACCAGCCATTCTAAATTAGGGCCCACCCTAATGACTTCATTTGAATGCAATTACCTCTTTAAAGACCCTATCTCTAAATATAATCACATTCTGAGGATAAGAGGACTAGGATTTCAACATGAATTTGGGGGTTGCTGGAATGCGGGTAACAAAATTCAGCCCATGTCAGTGATTTCCTAGTTTCCAGAATTAAAGAGACACTGAAACAGCAATGGTTAGTGTGTTTGAGCTGACGCGGCAAGTGCACTCAGTGCAGTGGAGGGGTGAACGTCTCCATAACAAAGGACTTTGACCCTCATCAGAGACAAGAGATGAAGTCTTGAGCACCTAAGCAAGGCAAAATATTAGAACCAAGGTCTTCAAAAGCCTGTACCTTCAGGGTACAGGTAGGCTTGAAATAATCTACTCATTCCACAGGGTGATGACAAGAAAGTCTATCTCAGCCTACATTTTGGTGGCATAAGGGAAGGCACCATAATCTGTCACAATGAGCCTGTGCTTCCCACAGGCTTGAAGTTAAATTTGATACCATCAGTATGGCCCAAGAAGCTTTGAGCATAGAAATTTTTAAAAAGATAATTGGATAATGGTACCCTTAATTTGTCAACCACTAGTGTAGAATGATATATATAATACTGTTTCTGAAATTTGGTATAGCTTGCTTATAAAGTCATCTGGTCCTAGTGGATACGTGTGTGTGTAGATTTTAATCTACAGGTTCAGTTCATTAATGGTTATATTAATATATATATTAGATATTCTATTCATTCTCAAGACAAAAGTAATATTTTCAGCGATTTTTACTTTCTAAGTAAAATGTCTATTTCATCTGAGTTTCCAAATTTGATTGGAATGACATTTGTATTATATTGTGGTTTTTATATCCCTGAACCAGAGCATTTATTTTCATGTCCCCTTTTCTATTTTTTTTTTTTTTTATTAGTTTGCTTTTGTTACAGATGTTTCTCCTTTTTTCCCCATTGGCACCCTCCTCCCTCTCCCTCCCTGCCCCGTCCCCAGTTTTGTTGTCCATGTCCATTGGTTATGAGTACATGCGTACAAGTTCTGTGGTTCATCGCTCCCCTCCCCCACCCCCTCTTCTGGCAATTGTCAGTCTGTACCCTACTTCCACGTCTCTGGGACTACCCTGTTCCTCACACTGTTATGTTCATTATATTCCAGAAATAAGTGAGATCATATGATATTTGTCTTTCTCTGCTTGGCTGGATTTGCTTAGGATAATAGTTTCCAGGTCCTCCCATGTCGTCTCAAAGGATAAGAGATCTTTCTTTGTTACAGCTGCATAGTACTCCATTGTGTATATGTACCATAGATTTTTTATCTATTCGTCTACTGATGGACACTTGGGCTGTTTCCAGATCTTAGCTATTGTAAATAGCGCTGCTATGAACATAGGGGCACATATATTCTTTCTGATTGGTGTTTCAGGCTTCTTAGGGTATATTCCTAGGAGTGGGATCACTGGGTCAAATGGCAATTCAATTTTTAATTTTTTGAGGTAACACATAGTGTTTTCCATAGTGGCTGCACCAGTCTGCATTCCCACCAGCAATGTACTAGAGTCCCCTTTTCTCTACACCCTCGCCAACACTTGTTGTTTG
Source organism: Tadarida brasiliensis (assembly GCA_030848825.1). Taxonomy (NCBI): domain Eukaryota; kingdom Metazoa; phylum Chordata; class Mammalia; order Chiroptera; family Molossidae; genus Tadarida; species Tadarida brasiliensis. Next base: position 77,488,938 of record CM061258.1, on the reverse strand, counting down.
ATGCTTTGTTGATGGCGGCCATTCTGACAGGTGTGAGGTGATACCTCATTGTTGTTTTAATTTGCATTTCTCTGTTGATTAGTAACATTGAGCATTTCTTCATATGTCTCTTGGCCATTTGTATGTCCTGTTTGGAGAGGTGTCTATTTAGTTTCTCTGCCCATTTTTTAATTGAGTTCTTTATCTTCCTTTTGTTGGAATGTATGAACACTCCATATATTTTGGAAATTAATGCCTTATCTGATATATCATTGGCAGTTATGCTCTCCCATACAGTGGGTTGCCTTTCCACTTTGATGGTTGTTTCTTTTGCTGTGCAGAAGCTTTTGAGTTTGATGTAGTCCCATGAGTTCATTTTTTCCTTTGTTTCTGTTGCCTTAGGTGATATATCAGTGAAAATTCTGCTGTGTATGATGTCTGAAATTTTGTTGCCTACATTTTCTTCTAGGATTTTTATGGATTCATGAGTCACATTTAAGTCTTTTATCCATTTTGAGTTTATTCTTGTGTATGGTGTAAGCTGATGGTCTAGTTTCATTTTTTTGCATGTAGCTGTCCAATTTTCCCAACACCATTTATTAAAGAGGCTGTCTTTACTCCATTGTATGCTCTTGCCACCTTTGTCGAATATTAATTGAGCATAATGTTTTGGGGCAATTTCTGGGTTCTCTGTTCCATTCCATTGATCTATGTGCCTGTTCTGGTGCCAGTACCAGGCTGTTTTGATTACAGTAGCTTTGTAGTATATAACCTGATGTCCGGTATTGTGATCCCGCCTACTTTGTCCTTCTTTTTCAAGATTGCTGTAGCTATTCGGGGTCTTTTTTGGTTCCATATGAACTTCTGAAGTATTTGTTCTAGTTCTGTGAAATATGTCGTTGGTATTTTGATGGGGATTGCACTGAATCTATAGATTGCTTTGGGTAAAATGGACATTTTAATAATGTTAATTCTTCCAATCCATGAACAAGGTATGTGCTTCCACTTTTTTATATCTTCCTCTATTTCTTTTTTCAATGTCCTGTAGTTTTCTGCAAATAGGTCCTTTACTTCTTTGGTTAAGTTTATTCCTAGGTATCTTAATTTTTTTGCCGCGATGGTAAATGGGATTGTTTTTTTTAGTTTCTCTTTCTGTGAGTTCATCATTGGTGTATAAGAATGCCATCGATTTCTTGACGTTAATTTTGTATCCTGCTACTTTGCCAAATTCATTTATTAAGTCTAGAAGATTTTTGATGGAGTCTTTAGGGTTTTCTATGTATAATATCATGTCATCTGTGAATAATGACAGTTTCACTTCCTCCTTTCCAATTTGGATCCCTTTTATTTTTTCTTCATGTCTGATTGTTGTGGCTAAGACTTCCAGTACTATGTTAAATAAGAGTGGTGAAGGTGGGCATCCTTGTCTTGTTCCTGTTCTTAATGGAAATGCTTTTAGTTTTTGTCCATTGAGTATGATTTTGGCTGTAGGTCTTTCATATATGGCCTTTATAATGTTGAGATATGATCCCTCTATTCCCAAATTGCTGAGCGTTTTTATCAGAAATGGGTGCTGGATTTTGTCAAATGCTTTTTCAGTGTCTATTGATATGATCATATGGTTTTTATCTTTCATTTTGTTTATGTGATGTATCACATTTATTGATTTGCGAATATTGTACCAGCCTTGCATCACTGGGATGAATCCCACTTGGTCATGGTGAATAATTTTTTGATGTATTGCTGGATCTGATTTGCTAGTATTTTGTTAAGGATTTTGGCATCTATGTTCATGAGGGATATTGGCCTGTAGTTTTCTTTCTTTGTAGTGTCCTTTTCTGGTTTTGGAATTAGAATTATGCTGAAAGGAGTTTGGAGGTCTTCCTTCTTCTAGAATTTTTTGGAATGGTTTGAGGAGAGTGGGTGTTAGTTCTTCTTTGAATGTTCGGTAAAACTCTCCTGTGAAGCCGTCAGGGCCTGGGCTTTTGTTTGCTGGGATGGTCTTGAATACATCTTCAATTTCCTTCGTTGTTATTGGCCTGTTCAAGTTTTCTATGTCTTCCCGGTTCAGTTTGGGAGACTATGTGTTTCTAGAAATGTGTCCATTTTGCTTAGATTGTCGAATTTGTTGCCATATAAATGTTTATAATATTTGTTAACGATCCTTTGTATTTCTGTGGTGTCAGTTGTTACTTCTCCTCTTTCATTTCTGATTTTGTGTATTTGGGTTCTCTCTCTTTGTTTCTTGGTGAGTCTTGCTAAGGGTCCATCAATCTTGTTTATCTTTTCAAAAAACCAGCTCTTTGTTTCATTGATCCTTTGAATTGTTTTTTAGGTCTCCATGTCGTTTATTTCTGCTCTGATCTTTACTGTTTCCTTCCTTCTACTTGCTCTAGGGTTTTCTTTTTGTTTGCTTTCTAGTTCTTTAAGTTGTGAGGTTAGGTAGTCAATTAGAAATTTTTCTTGTTTCTTGAGGTGGGCCTGTAGTGCTATGAACTTCCCTCTCAGAACTGCTTTCGCTGCATCCCATAGATTTTGTGTTGTTGTGTGTTCATTTTCATTGGTTTCCAGGAAGTTTTTAAATTCTTCCTTCATCTCCATGGTAACCCATTCATTGTTCAGTAACATGCTATTTAGCCTCCATGTGTTCAAATGTCTTTGCATGTTCTTGTTGCAATTGATTTCTAGTTTCATGCCATTGTGATCTGAAAAGATGCTTGATATTATTTCAATCTTCTTGAACTTGTAGAGACTTAGTTTTTGCCCTAACATATGATCTATCTTTGAGAATGTCCCATGTGCACTTGAGAAGAATGTGAATTCTGCAGTTTTTGGGTATAATTCTCTGTATATATCTATTAAATCCATTTGATCTAGTGCTTCATTTAGAATTTCTGTTTCCTTGTTAATTTTTTTGTCTAGATGATCTATCCAGTGATGTCAGTGGGGTGTTGAAGTCTCCTGCTATGATTGTATTGCGGTCAATTTCTTCTTTGAAGTCCTCCAGAAGATTTTTAATATATTTTGGTTCTCCTATATTGGATGCATATATGTTTACCAAGGTTATAGCTTCCTGTTGGTTAGACCCTTTCAATATTATGTAGTGGCCTTCTTTGTCTCTAGTTATGGTCTTCAATTTGAAATCTAATTTATCAGATATGAGTATTGCTACCCCAGCTTTTATTCCCTTTTCGTTTGCTTGGAATATTTTTTTCCATCCCTTTACTTTCAACCTATGTGAGTCTTTTGTTGTGAGGCGGGTCTCTTGTAAACAACATATATATATATGGGTCATGCTTTCTTATCCAGTCAGCTACTCTGTGTCTTTTTATCAGAGCATTCAGTCCATTTACATTTAAGGTGATTATTTATATGTACTTATTTATTGCCATTTTTGTTCAGTGTGGTTATATTTTTCTTCCTATTTCTTCTACTAATTACAGCAGTCCTTTTAACATTTCTTGCAGTGCTGGTTTGGTGCTAATATATTCCCTTAGCCTTTTTTTTTGTCTGGAAAACTCTTTATTTGACCTTCTATTTTGAATGATAGCCTTGCTGGATAGAGTAGTCTTGGATTCAGATCCTTGTTTTTCATGACCTTGATTACTTCATGCCATTCCCTTCTGGCCTGTAGTGTTTTTGTTGAGAAGTCAGATGATAGCCTGTTGGGGGTTCCTTTGTAGGTAACCTGTTGTTTATCTCTTGCTGCCTTTAGAATTCTCTCTTTGTCTTTAATTTTTGGCATTTTAATTGTTATGTGTCTTGGTGTGGGCCTGTTTGGGTTCTTCTTACTTGGGGCTCTCTGTGCTTCTTGAACTTGAATGCCTTCTTCCTTCACCAGGTTAGGAAAGTTTTCTGTCACTATTTCTTCAAATATATTCTCTAACCCTTGCTCATTTTCTTCTTCTTCGGTGACTCCTATGATGCGAATGTTATTACGTTTCCAGTTGTCCCACAGTTCTCTTAAGCTATCTTCCTGTTTTTTAATTGTTTTTTCCTTTTGGTTTTCTGATTGATTGATTTTTTTCTACTCTGTCTTCTAATTCACTGATCCGGTCCTCTGCTTCCTCTACTCTGCTGTTCAGTCCTTCCAATGTGTTCTTTATTTCTGCTATGTCATTCTTTATTTCCACTTGGTTGGTTTTCATGGTGTCCATGTCCTTACTCATGCTGTTTTGTTTCCTCAATATCATGGCTCTGAACTCTACCTCTGATAATTTGCTTAACTGCATTTCATTTATCTCATCTTTGGTAGAGTTCTCTTGTTCTTTCATTTGGGATCTGTTTGTTTGTTTCACCATTTTTGCTATCTCAGTGGGTTTTGGAGCCTGCCAAATTTTCCCTGTGGGTGTTGGTGTTGTGCTATTTGTGGCTCCCTCTACTGGGTTTGGATGAGCATGGAGGGCCCTCCTTAAACACCACTGTCAAGTCTCACTTTCCTGGGTAGATTTGCAAGTTAGGAAAGGTTTAGTTATGCTCTAGCTTTTTGCCTGGAGGCTTTCAGCCTCAGTTACTTGAAAAGCCTTAGGATCTCAGTTGAATGAGAAACTTCCTCAGGTGTTAAAGTGTAAGAGGATTTCCCGAGGGTGGGGCCGATGCTGGTTGTTAATGAGCCTCAATTTGCATTTCTTTACCTCTTTGCCTCACCTGGGAATCTCTGAGGGAGGGGCTCCCACAGCTCCTGGAAGGAGCAAACTTGGCTGCCATTCTGTGTAACCGGGAAGGAACAAATTGGCCACCCGTCCTTTGTGGCCATGGCTCAGCACAAACTCTGAGCGCCTTTCAAATCCCAGGTGTCCCCACAGAGTTCCAGTCCAGTCTGCCCTCTGTCTGCTGGAGCCCCAGGTGAGTGGCTGTAGCTATTTAGTGCTCTGTCCTGGCCCTCTGTGCTGTGGAGCAACTTGGGCTCTCAACCCCGATGGTGGGCGCCGCTGCTGCTGTCCGTGGGCTCCCAGCTCGCCACCCTCACGCACCTCCGCAGATCCTACCAGGCTCATTCAGTGTCCCTGGTTGTATGGTCCTCTCCTGCTGCTTTTCTGTTGCTTTTTCCGGACGATTTGTCTTTATTTTAGTTGTAATTTCCGTTTGGTCCTGGGAGATCGTCTGTGTAGCTTCCATTCACTCCACCACCATTTTCTCCTCTTGTCCTTTTTCTATTCTTAATGATGTTTATTTCCCCCCTTATTTTTGTGGTTAATCTTGTTAGAACTTTAACATTTTCATTTATATTTTCCAAGAATTACCCTTTTGGCTCTCTTAGTGTTTCCTATTTTCTCTTTCCTTTTGATTTCATCAATTTTGGCTTTCAATGAAGAATCCAAGCTAATTTCAATAAGATTTGGAGTAGCAAATAAAAATATTTCACATTTATTTCTAACCCTTTAAAAAGATGCTCTTACATAGTCAAACATATTTGGAACCAGAAGTAACATTAGCAATCATAGTTTATATGGGAGTATTTCTTACTGTTTTTCAGTAAAAGAACTTGAATTTATTTCCGTTATTGGACCCATCTCTCTCCAATTTTCTCCAAAGGTGGTTTGTGGGGAATTGATTATCTCTTTCCCTGGCTCTGGGGGGTCAACACAGTGTTTAGGCCTGGCCAATTAGCATGTTCTGTCTCTCTGGGCTCATTGATTGGCTCAAGGATAAGTTCAAGACTCTTTAAGTGTTAATAGATTTCTTTTAGTACCCGACTTGAACCTGTGATGGTCGTCTCAAACGCTTGAATAGGCACCCAATCTGTGTATCTAAGCTCTGTCTTCAAACCCCCTGAAAAGATCCACCCTTGGGCTGCCACTTGGCCTAGGTGTGTGCCTCTTGGAGGTGTGGTTTCTTCTTAGACAGACAGACTGAGGAAGAAGTCTATGCAGTCTCTGGAAGCAGGCTTAGGGAGGAAGAAATATGGATCCAGTATTCGAGAAACTTGGTCTTGAAGGAAGCCCTAATGAGAGGGGTCTGGTCTGAGCATGGTGTCCTTTTTGGCTGGGCCTTCAGTGATGCTGGCTTTGACTCCTCCACTCCTCTGCTATCTGGTTTCATAAGAACTGATTCTTAGGGAATACTTAGGGGATATTTAGATGAGGGAATACTTAGCAGGGCTGAGTGAGCTGATTGGCACTGTAGCAATGCTGACAGCTTGCTGTTACGACTAAACCTGTCTCCTGTTTTGAAGGGTTACCGAAGAGGGTGAGAGTGAGAAAACAGATTGATGACTTTGATACTTCTACTGCTTTTGTTTGCATAATGGCTTCTTTTTCTAAAATATATATTTGTGGTTAAACCAGTAAATTGGACAGTGTCCTTCCAGGGTCTCTGTACCTCATCTAACTATCTTGACCACTGACTGCCCTTGGCTGCTTCTTCCTCACCTTCGAACTCTTCCCTCTCCCCGCATCCTGCCTCCATGTCTGCATTTTCTGTGGCTTTTGACATTCTTTTGTTGATCTTTGGAATTTACCTTGGGATCATAGCAGTAGCTGTGATCCTTGGGCTGTGGACTCTTCTACACTGTTCCACCATTTTATGTGCAAAGAAGTCCCTGGACATCATTCTAAAGCCCCACCCAGGTCCACTAGTTCTAGTCAGCTTTTAGCTTTTTGCAATCTCCTAGTTGGAGCATAAAATATGGATATACAGATATAGGAACATTCATATACATCCAAAAATGGACATTAGGAATCATCTCTAAGGTTATTTAAGCATCTTTTGGCTCAAATTTAGTATTTTATAGAATTTGAGTTTGAGCCCCATTGAGGTTTTGTGAAAGGCACATAGCCCACCAGGGACACAGCTGGGCTTGCACCAGGCCTTCTGACCTGAATCCATGGCTCTTCCCATTCCCCCGTGGTGACTCTCACCATCACACAGATTTTCTCTGTGTGCTGCCAACCTGTAGTTACTGTAACTAAACTCCCATGTTGAGTACATACATTTCAAGCATTGTATTTCTTGTTTTTTCTTCTTAATTAGCCTAGGCTTCTCTTCTGCTATGTTTGTCCTCTTAATATCGTCTGGGCATACTAAAAAAGATTTGTGACTTGGTTCATATTTAATTCTCTTTTCTCTTAATTTCAATCTTCTGAGAAGAAAAAAAAGGTGACTTAAGAAAAATCTGGAGGCCAGTCTGTGAGTTTAGAGTAGAGACCTGAGAACAACCTAGGATGTGCGAGCTATTTGCTTCTCATTGGCCTCAGAATGTGGTGAAAAAGGAATAGATGTGCATTTCTCAATTTAATTCACTAACAAGTTCTAATTAATCATGTGCAATAGCCATCTAAGGTAAATTATATTTTTTGTATTCTCTTACCCAACACTACAACACACACACACATGAACTAAATAGAAATTATTTATAATCTCTTTCTGAATAATCAGATCATCTTTGCAAATCATTGTGTATTCCAGGACTTAGAGCAATTTATAGCACATAGAAAATAGTTTCCAGCATAATTCAGTTCCTCTGTGTTTGTGTGTGTGTGTGTGTGTGTGTCTATGTGTTTGTTTGTGTTGCCTTATTGAGAAGGGCACACAACTTAATACATAATTTATTCAAATCAGCCAATTAGAAAATATTTTCTTCTTGATCTTCTATGTGACTCAGGAGTTGTCCATACTTGGTGAACTTTATCAGATTTGTTTTTGCCCTCATTCATATCTCAGTCTTCTTTTCAGATACATAATAGGCATTGAATAAATAAAATCAGTAAATAAATATATGATGAATTCAGTTAATAAACCTAGTAAATGGATAACAGAGTACATCAGTCCATAAACTCATTACTGAGTCAGTTAATGTAAAAAGAATTAATGTGATTTTTAAATTCAGATTGAGTGAGAATAGAAGAATTAAGACAGGCTAATTTTTTCTTTTATTACTTGTATAATTTTGAGATAATCGGTTGGAAAATATTTACTGCTTCATATCTCAGTTTGAAGGTTCTTGTTTACATTTGTTCATAATTTGTGTCTTTGTAGAATTTGATTAAATATTGAATGGGTATGCAATCTATTCTTGACATAACATCTGTTTAATAATAAGTATTTATGTTCTGCTGTCCTCAACACAGTCAATGCTGACATTCACTGACCACCTGTGTTTTACCGACATTATTTAATCTGATCATCGCAATGACCCTGTGGTGTGCATATGTGTGTGTGTGTGCGCACATGCGTGCACAATTATTATTTCCATTTTCAAGATATGGAAACTTTAATTTGAGAGGTTCATGTAAATTGTGTTGTGTCACAGAACTAAAGAATGATAGAACTAGGAATTGGAACTGTGTCTGACTGCTAAGCACTTGCTTCATGCATCAAAAATAATGCTACCTCTCCAAGAGGTGAGGGATACTCTCAGTTAATGGCCTAATAACACTCTTAATTCATTTTACTTTTCTGTTGATGCTCATTTAACTTCTCTGTAGAATCCTCTATTGAGTCTTCTTTGGAAAAGAGAAAAAATGGGTATTAATTAGATGTAATATGTCTTTCCCATATAGTGTTTAAGCTCCTGGAAATGGTCTTTAAACCAAGGAATTTTCAGTAAAGCCCATCTTTGAAACCCTTTCTAAACACTCCACAGTAGAAAAGATCTAAACCTTTAAACAAGACTCAGTCATGCATTGTTAATCCAATAGAAGCCTTTAAGTGCCTAGCAACAGATATAGCTAATAATATCAATGAGTATATCTACTTTGTATCAGGCATCATTCTTTGCATTTTATATCCTAATAGTTACATAGCATTGTTTGATTATTAGGTGAAAGATACTACTTTTTTTTTTTTGCATAAATCATCTTACATTTATTTTTTTCAATATTTCCATGAAGTAGAAATATCTCCATTTTACCTATGAAGCAACATCTTCAGTGAGGTTAAGTTGCCTAAAATCAAACAGCTAACTAGTAGCAGAGCCTAGAATTGATTTTCTAAGTAGGTGATTTTTCAAAACTGGAATATTACAACTAATAAACTATAATTGTCTTCCAAAAGAAAGAATGTAGTCCAGTTGAATGCTCTTTACCAGAGTGAGACCTCAGAGAAATTAGCACTGCTCTTCCCCAAAGAATTTCTGAGCACACTTCCCATGTGAACAGCTCTTTGCTGTGAAGAACTTGGGAGGATAGTTGAACAGTGACCTTGCTCCGAAGGAGCTTGCAGCCTGCACGACAGAGATTGGACAAGCACACAATAGCCCTGTTACAATACAAACGGGAGCCCATGGGAGTCTGAGAAAGAATACAACGGGAGTCCAAAGGAAAGGTCTTACTCAACTTTGTATTTCTCACTGGTATCTAGCAAAAAAAAAAAAATAATAATTAAAAAATATTTTGATGGGTAAAACAAAATAACAAAAGCTTGGAAAACCAGTTTAAGATTCTTATTAAGCATTTTTTTTCTGGATGAATAAAAAAATACCAAAAGCATTTTACAAGGTAGTTTTCTTAAATCTGGGAAAATATGAAAGATTCTAAAGGAGACAGAGGAAAAGAGGAGAAGGCAGGAGAGAAGGAGGTAGACTGGCAGCGAACAGCAATGGAGATAACAGCTGTTGGTTCCAGTTTTAGAAACAAAAAGGTAACAGAAAATAGTACGTGCTTTTTTCCTTTCTGAAGGAAATCCTGCTCTCAGAATTGCCAGGGTCCTGGGAGCGGTAGGTGGAAGCCTTGTCTCCTCCAGTAACTCTGGAGAATGATTTAAGAGACGGGACTGTAGCCTTGGAGAAAAGGCTGTGATATTTGGAAACTGGAAACTAAATGTGTTAACAATTGATCTACAATGGCCATTGCTACTTTTTTTCCCATTCAACTAACAAACATCAACTGAAATATATCTAATTTTGTTCTCAATCCTTTGTATTTCAAAATAAGAATTTTAAGTATGGCGATAAAGAGGGAATGGCGTTTTGAGTCTTGAGCTCTCCACCAGAAGTTCTGTGAGAAGTGGGAAGTGAGCATGTGGTCTCAGGTAGAGTCATCTATATGCTTGGAATCTGGGTTGACATCGTTAAACTCACACACATGTTTGTGTGTATATCTGAATTCTCTCTCTGTATCTAACTATCTATCAGTATACAGTTGACTCTTGAACAATGCAGGAATCAAGGTTGCTGATTCCCACTCAGTCAAAAATCTGCATGTAATTCTTGACCCTCCAACAACTTAACTACTAATGGCCTACTGTTGACTGGAAGCTTTACTGATAATATCAATAGTCGATTCACATGTATATTATGTTATATGTATTATATACTGTAATATATACAATAAAGCAAGGTAGAGAAAAGAAAATGTTATTAAGAAAATCATACGGAAGGGAAAATACATTTACAGTGTTTATGGAAAAAATCCACATATAAGTGAGCCTATGCAGTTCAAACCCATGTTGTTTAAGAGCCAGCTGTACTTCATATATAGACAGATAGATCTGGGGAGTTCCAGAGGCTTATTGATTTTGAGTTCCATAACATCCAGGTTAGTGCTATAAATCGCCTTGCCTCATTTTTACGTGGAAAATTTCCACTTCAAAAAACTGGCATTTTATGCACTTCTCTGTACAAAAGCTGCTTTGCTAGTGATATTCATAGCCTTTGGAAGATGGCCAATACTTAAATAGCTTCAATAATGGCTCACTGAGCTTTCACTGTTTATTTTGTTGATTCTGTCTTGATTTCACATTGAAAAATTATCCTTTTGTGGTTGAGGTCTTTGCTCATAGCAGCAGCATCGTTATGGTGTGGCCTTATTATTTGTGTTACAAGGTATCTACAGTGTGGTTAGTTTGGAAGAGGTTTCGGGGCAGATTTTCAAGTACTTACCTGTCAAAACCCGCTGAATCCTCTAAATACAACGAGGACAGCACCAGAGCAGATTACTAATAGCATGGGCTCTGGAGCTGTGCAGTTTGGGGTGCTATTTTAAAGAGAAAGTGTACACAAATGTCTTGATTTTGTAATCTGCAGAAGTGTACAATCATGTGAACAGATTGCTAAGAACCTTCTTCCTCAGAAAGGCCTGTGGATGTGAGAGTTTATACTTCATTAACATCCCAGTAAATTTGCCTCTGGTCAGCACTTGCCACATTACTTTCAAAATGCCTTTTCCTATTTCTTTCCCTCTCACTTAACTCCAAGTCCTTGGGGGGGGGGGGGCAAGGCCATGCTTTTAAATCTGTGTATATTTAAGATATTTAAAAAAAATGCTTGTTAAACTGAACTGGACTGCAAAGTGCATTAGGAAAGGCAGCCTTAATATTCTCACACCTTGTCCTGCAAAAACTAGGTCAAAGGATCTTAGTAATATGTGATGGAATCCTCACTCATTAGCCTTATGCTGTTCCTTCTCTTGACATCTAAGGGCATGATCTTTTTCTGTGAGGCACATGGCTAAAAATTTAACAGTGACTATTGTCACAGCAGTAGTTAACAACAAAGTCAAAGTTACATTGTAAGGATGCTTGCAGAGTAATTGTTTTACATATAAGGAATAATTATGCCTTTGGGCTCATAATTGACCTATACTGGTAAAAGTATTAGGAGGAGCAGAACAGAAAGGAAAGATGGAAGTGATTTACAAAGAGCTGGCATTTACTTGTGTATAGTCATCTCTCACTAAAGCCTGAAAACCTAGTGGATTTCTGGAAACTAGAGCAACTGATCCAGGTCAAAGCAGGTGTGCAGATATGTGCAGGTAAAGGGTTTTACCTCTTAACAGGTTTGATAGGCTGATCTCACATTCTGCTCCTTTTATATTTTGATCCAAGGAAGGGTAACCTAGGTAAAAAGTCTTCAAGGTAAAAAGATGTTTCACTTTAGAAAAATCAAACTGGCTATATTCCAAGATTAAAAGTGCTCTGACCTCTCCAGATATCTCTGTTCATTGATTGATCAACACATTATTGAGGGAAGAAGATGTGGGGCAAATCAAGTGTACTAATCAAAATGCTAGGCTGTGTAAAAGGATTCTGAGAGTGGTACCTCTTGAAGACACTCCAGCAAACCACAGATGATGAAGATGCTTTCTGTGTAATTAAGACAAATGTGGACCACTCTGAATAGATTAAGCTAAACTATGAATTTTGTAGGAGGGTTTGGGATATGCAGATGTGTGTATGTAAATAAAATCTTATACTGATTAACACATCTGTTGAAAAGTGGAAGTTTATGTCCTGTGACACTTTGACACTTTGTAAAGTCTTGTATCCAAAGATAATGTACAGTATTTGCTTATAATTTGGCACACTTTCTTTGGTTTTGTTCTTTCTTCCTCATACCCTGAATTCTTTGATCTGATTTAATGATCTGAGCACACACAGATGGGATGGAGGTGGTTTTTCAAAGCCCAGTGTGGTTGGAGGGTGTAAGGGAGGAAAAAAAATTCCTCTATCCTCTCATGTTCAGTAACTGGGGCCTGATAATTAAACTGACAAAAGAAAGATTAACAGAAGAAAAGGCATACAAATTTTATTTTCTTTTAATATTTTTGATGTTTATTTACATGGAGGCCTTCATAGATAAGATGTGAAAAGACCCCAAAGAGGTGGTTATAGGTTAAAAAGCTTATATACTATTAAAAAATGGCAATAAATTTGTGGACAGGTGACAAGTAAAAGGAAAAGGAGTTTGAGCTTCTGGTGGTGGTAAATATACTGGGGAAACTAATTAAAGATACTGGGAATTTTACTAAAGTATGTTTGTACAGATCCATATCAGTAATGACTTCCTGTGATGTAAAGGAAGGGGCCCTGCCTGGGAATCAAGAGACTTGGGTTCTGACCATGTTTCTTCCTATAGCCACGTTAAATGGAAAATCACTTTACTCTGTGTGTGTGTGTGTGTGTGTGTGTGTGTGTGTGTGTGTGTTGGGGGTTCAGAATAGATGATCATTCTCGAAAGTGTGTTCCATAGAACACTATTCCTGGGAAGAACATATTCAAAATAGGTTCCTTGGACAACTCAGCAAGCATTTCTTTCTTGGAGATTCACAAAGCACATTAGCACTGAGAATTGGTCCAGGAAAGAAATTTGTCAAATACTGTTTTATGTAGCATTGCCAAATGTTATTTGACCAGTGAAAAACCCTCTGTTTTGATTTTTTTTCTTTTAAAATAGCAACTTTTAAGTACTCCTGAGAATATAAAATACTTTGGAAAACACCTAAGCTTGATGGTCTCTAAGACACCTTGCTGGTCTTACCCTTTATAATTTTAAAATTTAATTCACTTTAGGAAATAATCCATTTGTACATACTAATGTGTTGGGTGCCCTGTAGAAGGGGTCAAATAAAGTGCATTTGGTTTTTTATTAAAGACTTAAAGATATTAACACAGAAAATGAATAATACACCTGATGGTATACAACAAAGGTATGGTAATATAGGCAGAAAAATAAATTCAGCTAATAGGCAAGATATTTGCAATATGTGCACAATTAACATGCATCGGGCCGTTCACGGCAAAGAATTATGAGAGAGTTCTAGTTGGGAGGTGTGTGGGACATTAGTGGAAATATTCAGGGTCATGTGGGAGAAGCTAATGAGTGAGGAAAATGGGCAGGGGGTATTAGGGAGCATTTTAAAGAAAAAATTGGCAATTATATTTTGATTTTTAAAAAGATGGTGGAACAGCCTTTGAAGTGGTAAGTCAAGGCAGGGCAGCGGGCAAGCGTCTGAATCTGACTGAAGATGTGTAAAGAAGGAACTCTAAGAGCTGGTGCATATTTTACTTAGGATTGCCCTGTCCTGAGCGAGGACCTTCATTGTGGTTACAGAGGTGGAGGTAGATACAGCAGAACCCTGGGACAGATTCCATGTGAGAAATAATGGGTCAGGAGGAGGGAGTCAGAGATGACCAGGAGTGATCCACTGGGACTGGTCCAAAAGCTAAGTTCCCTGATGCCAGCCAAGGGCTAACTTAGCATTCAGGCCCTTCTAAAGAGAGCAACCTCAGGCCCACTAGGTTACCTTTTTCCTCCAGAGGAAGTATATGAAACTGTTTTCAATACAGGTATCTGAGAGGAGAAAGTTTATAGGATAAAACTAGAATGGCTCAAAGAGATTAAAATAACACACACAACTCCTTTAGCCTTTGAACGCAGACCGGTGTAGCCACTATGGAATACAATATGGTGTTTCCTCAAAAAATTAAAAATGGAACTGCCATTTGACCCAGTGATCCCACTTCTAGGAATATGTCCTAAGAAATCTAAAATACCAATCAAAGAATTTATGCACCCCTATATTCATAGCAGCGCTATTATTTCCAACAGCTAAGATCTGGAAACAGCCCAAGTGTCCATCAGTAGATGAGTAGATGAAAAAGCTGTGGTACATGTACACAATGTAATACTATGCAGCTGTTAGAAAAAAGACCTCTTACCCTTTGAGACGACATGGAGACACCTGTAGAGTATTATGCTAAGCGAAATAAGCCAGTCAGAGAAAGACAAGTATCACATGATCTCACTTATTTGTAGAATATAATGAACAAATTAGCTGATGAACAAAACAGATTCCGAGACATGGAAGTAGGGTTCAGACTTACAAACCTCAAAGGGAAGGGGTTTATGGGGGAGGGAAGAGATAAACCAAAGAACTGATATGCATATATGCACAGCCAACGGACACAGACAACAGTGTGGGGAAGGCAGGGGTGGGGGCAGCAGCAGGGAGGAGGGTGTCAATGAGGGAAAAAGGAAAGACAGCTGTAATACTTTCAAAAATAAAGACAAATTTATGCCCTGGCCGGTTTGGCTCAGTGGTTAGAGCGTCGGCCCGCAGTCCAGAGAGACCTGGGTTCGGTTCCTACTAAGGGCACTTGCCTCGGTTGCAGTTTGTCTCCGGGCCTGGTTGGGGTCTTGCGGGTGGCAACCAGTCGATGTGTCTCTCTTGCACTGATGTTTCTCTCTCTCTCTTCCTCCCTCCCTCTCTCCCTCCCGCTGTATCTGAAGATAAATGCAAAAATGTCCTCGAGTGAGGATAAAAAAAAAAATAAAGACAAATTTAAAAAAATAAAATAAATAAAAAGGTGTTTATTTGAAAGAGCTCATGAAAAACAAGTAAATAAAATAACAAACACAGAGAAAGCTATTTTATATTAGAATTTAATGTAATGCCTTTGATATTTGGCTGGTTTTTAAAATTAGCAGCCCTTGGCACTATAGAAAGTTTTCATATACTTTTTTGGTAAAACTCATGCATAAAAGGAGAATAAAAACAATAAAGCTTACTGAATATATGAAAACTTTTATTTCTTAGGAGTGTTCTGTTTTTAGAAGTGTTTTTTAAGGGGGTAATTTGTCTAGTACAGAGAAATTTAGGACTGGTTATCTACCAAAATCAACTTAACAGCTTATCTTCTTTCTCAGTTGCTTTTCCCAGGCAGAAATAATTATCAGTTGCTTAATTCTTTCTAGCCTTTTCCCTCTTGATTGAACACACACTCCCTGTTATTTTTTCATGTCTGTTTCTCACTAGATTTAAGTTCTCCCAGGGCAAAGAGTGTACCTCAGTCATTGTCATAGTTCCCCCAGAAATACAAAGCACAGTACCCAGAAATTAAAGAAATATTTAAAAATAAATTAAATAAAATTAACAAATAGTGATATTGGGTATATTTAATAAAAATTGAACATTCAATTAAAATGTATGTTATTTTATTTTTTTATCACCATTTATCCCCTCTTCCACCTTCCTACAGGGAAAAACCACCATAGAAAGATTGTGATGTTTTATCATCTTCTCTGAAAAATATCTAATATGTGTACTCCCTTCGATTTTAAATGATTCAAGTAAGCCATAGAATGAACTGTCCTGGTTGATAATTAATTCTGTTAGCAGTAGATTTATCCCATGGGGGATGTGTGAACATAGGGCAATAATGTTGGCACTGTCTATCTATCAGGGTGGGAGCCGCAATCAGTTTGATTATAGTATAATCTGCCTTGGAAAATGGTTTTGAACTTCAGTGGAGAACCATCTAAGTCCAGGCCTAGTTGCATCATTTGTGGGACCATTTTCCATTTTGCACCAGTACAAAATAAAGACGTGGGGCCTCTGTCAAAAAGCAGGGGAAGAGTACAATTAAAGGTGCTAAAATATAATAAATATATGAATAAAATAAAAATCTAAGAAAAATTAAAACAAATTATTAACATGAATTTTACCATTCATCTTTATATTGTAGAATGCTAGTTTTATTTTTTTAATATGATTTTATTATTATTATTTTTTTTTAGAGAGAGAGGAAGGGGAGAGAGAGAGAGAGAGAAACACTGATGTAAGAGAGAAATATCAATTGGCTGCCTCCTGCATGCTCCCTACTGGGGATCAAGCCCACAACCCAGGCATGTGCCGTGACCGGGAATCAAACCAGCGACCTTTTGGTGCAAGTGCCATGCTCAACCAACTGAATGACACCAGCCAGGGCTAGAAGGCTAGTTTTAAATACAAACCCAAGAGCCATTAATTCGTATGCAGAATTGCTGACATTACACAATTCGCATTTTGCAGCTCAAACAAGCATATGTATAAAAGTAATTACTTCTGACATTTGGACAGGTCTTACAATTAATGGAGAACTTTATATTACTTTGTATACAAATTAAGATATTAGCTACTATCGCTGTTTTATGGATGAGCCAACAGGGGCCCAGAGAATATATTACATGCTCACTATCTCTATCAAGATAGAGAATCTTATTTAAGGCAATCTATTCTGTTAATGTTGTGTGTCTACCTCTTAAATTATATTGCTATCATAAAAAGTTTGAAGTCTATAAAACTGCAGTTAGTTTTCCTTTATTCAGTACTCAATCAGATCCTCTTTTCTTGTGTGGTATCAGAGCCGGTGGGAGTTCTCTAAAAAGCAGTAGTGCAGTGTGTAAGGGTGCTGTGCACCCCATTTTCTAGCTCCGCAAAACCTTGCACAAGTCAACTTGAGGATGATAATAGCGCCTCACTGGAAGGATTTTCATGAAGATTAAATGAGGCGCCACATGTCAAGCCCTTAGCATAGTGCCTGGCCATGATAAGCACTGTGTAGAAAACCTAGTGTTACGATTCTTTTTGATGATCTTTTTGCTGCTCATCAGTACTTGTATGGCAGAAGGAAGATTGGGAGGGGAAAACAAATCCAACATTTGTTAGTTTTCATACTTCCCAGAAATCTGATGAAAAATTTAATGTTGGGACTAATTGAAATAAAAGAATACTGTATAAGACCATTTTTAAATAGTTAAACATTGCATTTTATTGGTTGAAACTCCACAGGCTAGTCAGTCTTATTTGTTCCAAGGTCCCTAGTTGTACCCCAGCTCATCCAGTAGTTATCTCTCAGGAGGAGAAGCGTTAGTCTCCTCTGGACCCTGATTGGTAGAAAGATCAAAAACAGCACATTAGTGAAAATCTGTCATCCCTGGGAGAGAAACAGGCCTTTCGGTCCCAGCTTTAGAGTGAATGGTTAATCTGCCATGTCCAAGGTGGGGATTTAGAAAGATATCCAGCCCCCCACCTCCCAAATTCCTTAACCTGGAATCATAAATTCTAAAATCCACCTTCCCAGATAGGTTACCACCTCAAAGCTCCTCTTCTATAATGCAGACCCCCCAGGGAGCCGTGCCACTTTTAAGCTGCTATTGTACCTTTCAAAGCTTCTTTTCTTTTCAACTGAAGGGGCTTTGGAGGTTAGAGTGGTGAATGGGATGGAGCAGTGGGTAATGATCAAAATCGGAAGTAGACAGGGGAGGGGGAGCGGAAGACAGGTTTTGCCCTGCGGGTAGAGAGTTGATGAGCAGGAAAGATCAGTGGGCCAGAGCCAGGGACCTGGGCCTGCTCTTGTATGTGTGCCAAGTCACTGAGAAGCCGTGGCAGGCCACAGAGCTAACTCTTTGAAGATCATCCCTGTTCTGATATTCTGTGATTCTCTGTCCCCATTGTGTTCAGTCTGTTAGCTGGTACCTCTGTCTTTAAGTGAACAATAGAGCTAGATCTTTAAGAGAAGGTGAAGAGTTTCAAAACTTCCCAAGTATTCTGGAAGGTTTACTTTGCATGCTGTCTATTTTATCCATTAGTATCCTCAGCGTATTAAGGATAGTTGTTTTAAATTCCTGGTGATTATTCCAAAATTCCTGTCATGTCTAGGTCTGATGCTTGGTTTTTCTCTTCAAACTGTATTTTTTGCTTTTTAGTATGCCTTGTAATTTTTTCTTGATAGCCAGACATGCTATCCTGGATAAAAGGAACTGCTGTAAACAGGCCGTTAGTACTATGGCGGTGAGGCAGGAGGAAGGGGAAAGCATGCTCTAGTCCTATGGTTTGGTCTCAGTCTTCAATGAGCCTGTGCCTCTGGGCTATGAACTTCACAGGTGTTTCTCAGGGTTTTTTCATCCCCTCTTGGGAGGGAACAGGATGGCTAGACGGGGCTAGAATAGAGTACAGGTATACCTTGTTGCATTGTATTTCCCTTTAGTGTGCTTCACAGATGTTGCATTTTTATGCAAATTGAAGGCATGACCCTCCACCAGCAAAAATGTTATGACTGGCTTTATTTAATACTTGCTTTATGGCAGTGGTCTGAAAGTGAACGTACAACACCTCTGGGGTATGCCTGTGTTTTCCTTCCCCTAGGTCAGTTGGGCTGTAGTTAACTAGTTTCTTCTGAGGACAGACCTTTTAAGAAAAGAGTGCTTGGGTGTATTTTATAATGGTTCCTTTTCCCCTTCCCCTGTTGGAAGCACTAGGAGATTTTTCTTCCATGTTCACAGTGAGAACAGGTTGAGCTCTGGGAAGTAAAACTCACAAAGGCATGGGGTCTTTCTCTGGACCCCTGCTGGAGTTTTTAACTCTCAGACTTGTCCACACTGAACCTGCAGCAGTTAGCTAATTACAGCTCAGGTTTTCCTTCTCCTGGCTCTGGTTCCCATGGAGGTTTCTGCTCTGGTAAGTTGTGGTTCTCTGTATTTGCCTGTCTGTCTCTCCAATTTGGGGAATAGTAGTTTGCCCTGTGATTTCAATTCTCTTACACTTATCGGAGAAGAGTTGTTGATACATGTTTTTTTAAAGTTTGTTTAGCTTTTTACTTGTTGTTGGGACAAAGCGGTGCCTCTGAGCTCCTGACATGTGCAACTGGAAACCTGAAGTCTGGAAGGCTCACTTAGACATACCTGGCATCTACTGATCCTAAAGTATGGCTTTGTATTTATAGGACAATCTGCTACTCTGCATCTCTGGGTTGATGCTGGGGAACCCACACTCTCTAGTTTTACAATACCTCAAGGAGTCTAGTATTTTCAGGGGATATCACTCATTTTTCAAATTTTCTAAACTAATACGACAATATTCAACTTTATGCTTTAAAAATAGTGTTTGTGAGTACCCCTAACCACAACTTCCATTCTGGGTCTTGAAATTGCTTGCAATAGCCCCTCAAGAGCAGATATGGGGCTGCTCTTTGATGCTGTCTTTGGTCCCATAGCTGGTCGGGGGCGTTTTAAGGATGTGCCCATGATATTTAATAGATTAAGACAGACCTGGGACTTGTGGGTGGAGGAGACATTCCTTTCTCAGAGTGGTAAGTAGATGCTGTACCGGTGCAGATGGAGAGAAGCACAGGGATGATGGTCAGATGTCCGAAGGCCTGTGTGTAGTTGTAAGAAAGTCCTCAGTGTGAAGGCTGTCCAGAGCTGGATCCAGCTTGGCTTTCGATGCTCACCAGGATTTCCCAGGAAGTGTCCCACCCTGATCCTCAATACCAGGCGAAGAAGGGCTGCTGCAGGTACACGAGCTGACAAAACCTTGCTCGGGCATGTTCCACCCTGTCTTTCCAGGATCCCCCCTTCCTTTTGCCAACACAACTACTCTTCTCCCAAATCTTCTTTAGTCTTCACCTCAAAAGCTTTTGTATTTACTATTAGAGTAGACCTTCATGGTCCATTAAAACTGAAACTGAATGATCATTAATAACCAAAAACCAATTCCCTTTCCCCTTTTTTAAAGGCAGAAAGTACAGTCTTCAATAATTCTAAAAGGGGAGGGTGGGTGACTTATTTACATTTTAGGACCCCCTCTCCATGAATTCATTTCTTTCACTAAAGGGGGGAAATTTTAATTATCCAAAATAAAGTGATTAAATTTAAAAATCTTATTACTCACTACCTTAAGGAGTCATAAAAGCCAAGGAGAACTTACAGGTTGCTAAAATATTTTAAAAGTTGAAGATTATTGCTCAAAGACCCACTAATTCCTTTTACACTCCTGGTATTTCTTTATATAAGTTAGGGGTGATTCTGCTTCCCAAGAATTAATAAAAGAAAAAAGAGGCTGTGTTTCTTAGCTATCCAGGATATTTTACCTGTTTAGTTCAGTAAACATTTATTAGTCAATATTAAAGGTAGACTCTGCTGGACAATTGGCAAATTGTATGATAAATAAGACACAGTTCTTGTCCAGAGAAGCTTATAGTCTAGAAGATAAAATAGATTGTAAAAATATAAGCAGCATGGAGAATATGGAACACAGACGAGAACCATTATACCTTACTTTGTGAATAAGGAAGGATGCCACGAAAGGATTGAAGGATGAATAAGATTTTGACAACTAGAGATATACTGTTCCACTTAGAAGACATTGTGATTGTCTTTCCAATATTCATCCCACACACCTTCTGTTGGGTCACAGCAATGTAGTTGAATGGGATTGATCCTACCCCTGCTCCCTGGATATGCTTTGATTTGTCCACCTTATTTAGTGGAACCTGTTCCCTTTCCATTGTAATACATTCAGGTAACCAGACTTAAAGCATTTTGCTGGACTATAAGACATCTGTTAAATTTGCATAAATCTCATGCATTTTCCTAGAATCCCATGACATTTATGCTTCCTTCTAGTATGTCCTTTATGTATTTCCTTTCAGTTGTTAGTTGCTGTAGTGTATTGATGGGAAGCAGGGAACTATAGACCCCATCATGAAGAAAGCAAGCCTAAAGACAAAGATGATACAGAGAGGGGGGAACAAAGCGGAGAGAAAGGCAGAAAAATAGAACTCATCAAACCCATACATGAAACTTGAAATACTTCAATGTCTTGTAGTTACATAAACTGGTAAAGTCATTTAACCATGTAAGCCAGTTCAAATGAGGATTTCTGTACTTGGAACCAACAGTGCTATAAATGATATAAGATGGGAAAGGGGCAGGTATTTCAAGGAAGCATAGTTTAGGCTCAAGAAACATCATAATAACCAAAGACTAAGAGAGGAGTTGTACTATAATTTGGGGGCACAATGGATCATAAATGGCAGGGTAAATGTGTGGATTAGAATATTGCAACTGAACAGAAATGTAAAGATCATTCGTTCAGTGCCTTCCTTTGTCATATGAGGAAAGGGAGAATCAGATATCTCTAGTGACTTTTCTAGGGTTGAGCTGGGTATTTCCAAGGTTGATAATAAAGACTGTTCCCTTGTTCTCTAGATTTCATCTACCTCTTCACTTCTTGCATGATCAGAGTGCCTGGTCTCCAGACCAGTTTAATTGCCAACTGGATAACTTCTCCTCAATGTCCTTCAATCTTTTCAAACTCAACTAGAATAAGATAGACTCATAATTTTTGCCTAAATACTTTTTCTTCCCCCTGTTTCTTGTCTTCAGTTGCTCAAGATTGAAATGTATTTTTTTCCTTCTCATCTAAAAGTTCTTCTTAAGTGATCCACTCACATACCTTTTATTAATACATATATCCTGATACCTTCCAAACATACAGTTTTAAACCCATTATTATTAGAGTTTTTTGTACATATTTCATCTGTATATTTTCACTGGAAGGTTCCAGAAGTATATCACACTGAACATGTCCCAAATGCAATAACTATCTTTCCATTTGCAAAGAGCAATATAGCAGAGAAGTGGGACCACTGGTCAGATATTTGGGATTCATTCTCAATACCTTCTTTCTTAAACACCCCTCCACCCCCATTATCCAGTTGGTCACTACTATGTCTTTTAATTCTTTATAATGCTTTCCTTTTCCCCCACCCACTGCCATTGCTTTTATTGAGGTCATCAACATTTCTTTTTTTTTTCTTTCTTTTTTTAAAATTTTATTGTTGAATGTATTACAGATGTTCCTCATTTTTCCCCCATTGCCCCCCTCCTCCCCATTTCCGCCCCCCTCTTGCTTTTCCCCACACTGTTGTCTGTGTCCATTAGTTATGCATATATACATATAAGTTCTTTGGTTTATTTCTTCCCACGCCCCAACCCCCCTTCCCTTTGAGGTTTGTCAGTCTAACAACCAATTTATACTTCTTAATCCCTTCACCTTTTTCACCCCTCCCCTCAGCCCCTACCCATCTGGTAACCAACAAAAGTTCTCTGTATCTATGAGAATGTTTCTGTTCTTCTTGTTCATTTTGTTTGTAGATTTAATTGTTGATAGATATGTATTTATTGCCATTTTGTTTGTTCATATTTTCTTATCTTTTTCTTCAAGAAGACCCTTCAACATTTCATATAATAATGGTTTGGTGGTGATGAACTCCTTTAGCTTTTCCTTGTCTGGGAAACTCTTTATATGGCCATCGATTCTAAATGACAGCTTTGCAGGATAGAGTAATCTTGGTTGTAGGTTCTTGCTTTTCACCACTGTGAATATTTCTTGCCACTCCCTTCTGGCCTGCAAAGTTTCTTTTGAGAAATCTGCTGACAGTCTTATGGGAACTCCCTTGTAGGTAACAAACTGCTTTTCTCTTGCTGCTTTTATGATTCTCTCTTTGTCTTGAACCTTTTGCATTTTGATGATGATGTGTCTTGGTGTGGGCCTCTTGGGGTTCATCTTGTTTGGCACTCTCTGTGCTTCCTGGACTTGTATGTCTGTTTCCTTCACCAAGTTCGGGAAGTTTTCTGCCATTATTGTTTCAAATAGGTTTTCGATTTCTTGTTCTCTCTCTTCTCCTTCTGGCACCCCCAAGATTCGAATGTTGGCATGCTTGAAGTTGTCCCAGAGGCTCCTTACACTATCCTCATTTCTTTGGATTCTTTTTTCTTTTTGCTTCTGATTGGGTGTTTTTTGCTTCCTTATATTCCAAATCGATGGTTTGCTTCTTGGATTTACCTACTCTACTATTGAATCTGTGTAAACTATTCTTTATTTCAGTTAGTGCCTCCTTCATTTCTGACTGGTCCTTTTTTATGCTCTTGAGGCCCTCTCTAAGTTCACTGAGGTTCTCACTAAGTCCATTGAGCATCCTTATAAGCAGTATTTTGAACTCAGCATCTGTTAGGTTGCTTAACTCCATTTCACTTAGTTCTTTTCCTGGAGTTCTGTTCTGTTCTTTCATTTGGGACCTGTTTCTTTGTCTCCTCATTTTGGCTACCTCCCTCAGTTTGTTCCTATGTATTACTTAGCGAGAGGTATAGGGCTAGCTGAGACCAGATGCTGCTTGTTTGAATGATTTTAGGAAAAGCTGAAGCAGGCTCCAAGACAGGCCAATCCTATGGTGAAGCAACTGGCAACAGCTTGGGTGGGCCTGGAAGGTGGGTGGGGCGGGGCCTCAGGGAATCACCAGGGTGGGGCAAACAGTGTGAGCCAGGTTGCTGGAGTCCCAGATATGGTGGCATCTGCCGGCTCAGGAAGGGCTCACCAAAGGAACAAAAGCCTCTGTTAGCATGTCTGTCCAGGAGAAAGCTGCCTCTCCAGCCCTCGCTCCAATGCCAAACAGCTCAGTTCTTCCCCATATGACTCTGGTGCCTTTCAGGCTGCCTCCCCCACGCTGGAGCCTGGAGGGTGGGAGTCCGAGTAAGTCCGAGCGCGGGCCCTTTAAGAGGAGCTGAGGGGGCTCCAGCCGCCTCAGCCTCAGTTCCTGCTGGTTTTTCCAGCCAGAAGTTATGGGGACTTCTCTTCCTGGCACTGGGACCCTGAGCTGGGCACCTGGTGTGGGACGGGGACCACTCAGCCCTCTGGGAGGACCTTCCCAGCCGAGGTATCCCAATTTTTATCTGCCACACGTGGGTGTGGGACCAGCCTGTCGCGCCTCCGCCCCTCCTACCAGTCTCGATGTGGCTTCTTCTTTAATTTCGTAGTTGTAGGACTTCCATTCAGCTTGATTTCAGGCGGTTTTGAATGATGGTTGTTCTGTAGTTTAGTTGTAACTTTGATGTGGTTGTGGGAGGACGCGATATGGCGTTTACCTACGCCGCCATCTTGACCGGAAGTCTCATCAACATTTCTTAAGCAGACATAAAAACAGTTGATCTCCTTGCCTCTAGTCTTGCATTACTTCCAATCTATCCCCCCATCCTCAACTGTCAGTGATCTTTCCAAAATGGACATTTTAAATGACACTGTAGTGGTTCTGGATACTGATCTCCTCTGTCCCTGGTGGTGGTGTTTGCTTGGCCATTTGTTATTTGTTTATGATTCAACTGTAGTCTATTTTTCCCATAGCGCACAACCTCAGATGTCCGTGCTCAGATTTTCTTCTTTGTTTTTAATCTTTTAGCTTGGCTACCCAGGGTTCAGCATAAGTTGCTATGGGTCAAGATCATGTTTACATCCCCTTAGCCAATTGGATTTATAGCCTTTAGTGGTGTGTGTGGCTTGACATCCCTGTGTCCTTCATCTTCTTGGCTACACACACCAGAAGTACAGCTTTTACGACATGGAACTGAGTATGGTGGGAATGGAGTGGAACTTGGCTCAAATGCCATAGATTCTCACTCTTCTTACTGGAGTTTGGTAAATTTTCTTGAATGAATATTTCCCCGTTTGCTCTATGCCATTAGACAATTTCCAGAACCTCTACAGTAATTTTGGAGATTCTATAGAATTTTCCATATATACAATCATATTGTCTGCAAATAAATGCAATTTTGTGTCTTTCCTTCCAATCCAAGTAATTTTATTTTTTTTATTTGCTTTATTACATTGGTTAGAACCTCCAGAACAATGTTGACTAGAAAGTAGTGAGAATAGATTAGATTAGCATGTTCTTAGTGGATCTTAGCAGAAAGCATTCAGAATGAGTGAGATTGGTAGTTTAGGTCTTTCAAGGAATTTGTCCATTTCACTTAAATTGTTGAATGTATGGGCATAAAATCATTCATAACATATCCATATTACTTACATGTCTGTAAAAGCTGTAGTGATGTCACCTTTCTTATTTGTAATTTCTTTTTTCTTCATTAAGATCTATCTGGCTAGAGTTTTAAGAAGTCTTCTATTGCTCTCAAAGAACTGGATTTTTGTTTTATTGATTTCTCTATTGTTTTCTATTTCATTTATTTTCACTATAATATTTATGATTTCTTTTCTTCTGCTTATTTTGTTTTTATTTTTCTAGTTTCTTAAGATGGAAGCAATGGCAGTAGATTTGAAAAAAATTTTTCTGATATATGTATTTATTTTTCTGATATAGGTATTTAGTGTTATAAATTTCAAAGTACTGCATTATAACATCCACTATTTTTAAAGTATGTTTTCATTTTATTTTGGTTCAAAGTAACCTCTAATTTCTTTTAATTCATAGGTTATTTAGATATATATTATTTAGTTTCCAGTTATTTTGGGATTGCCCAAATACCTTTCTGTTGCTGATTGCTAACTTAATTCCATTGTTGTAAGAAAACATACTATGTATGATTTGAATACTGACAACTATACTGATAACTGAGGTTGTTTCATTGCCTGGAATATGGTCTATCTCTGTAAATGCTCCATGTGCTCTTGAAAAGAATGTGTCTTTTGCTGTCATTGGGTATTGTTCTATAAATGTCAATTAGGTCTAGTTGGTTAATAGTGTTCTTCAAGTTTTCTATGTCTTCAAGTTTTCTGTCTACTTGTTGAATCAATTATTGCAAAATGGATGTTGAAATCTCTATAATTATGGTTTTATCTGTTTGTCTTTGCATTTTTATCCATTTTTTCTTTATGTGTTTTGCAACTCTATTATTCTGTGCATGAATGTTTAGGGTTATTATACCCTCTTGATAAATTGATCCTTTTATTGTTATGAAGCAACTCTCTTTTTTCCTAGTAATATTTATTTGCTTTAAAATCTACTTCGTCAGATATTAATATAGTTATTTTGCTTTCTTTTGATGAGTGTTCACATGGTATATCTTTTTTCTTTCTTTTACTTTTAACCAGTTTTTATCTTATTCAGTCTTCTAGCTTCACAGACATATGGAGCACAATGATAGTAATGTTTAATTATCCTTGTTTATTATGCTATTATTTCTGGATTGGTTTTTTTTGTTGTTGTTGTTTTGCTCTTTTCTCTTCTAATTTTAAGTAATATTTTCCTGCTTCTTTGCATGTCTGATAATTTTTAAATAATGCCAGGCATTATTAATTTTATCTTGTTAGGTATTTAGTAATTCTTATATTCTTATAAATATTTTTGAACTTTGTTCTATGATGCAGTTTAGTTACTTGGAAACAATTTGATTATTTTATGTCTTATTTTAAAGCTATGTTGAGTCTGGCCAGTGTGGCTCAGTGGTTGAGCATCGACCCATGCACCAAGAGGTTGCTGATTCGATTCCCGGTCAGGACACATGCCCCCCAGTGGGGGGCATGCAGGAAGGAGGCAGCCAATCGATGTTCTCTCTCATCGATGTTTCTATCTCTCTCTCCTTCTCCCTTCTTCTCCCTCTAAAAATCAATAAAGGAAAAAACAACAACAAACTATGTTGAGTGGGATAAGAGCAACATTCAATTGAGGGAAAATATCAGCACACTACTGAGATAAAACCCTCCTCGTAATTCTACCTGATGAGCCATCTATTATGAGATTTTTCACTTTGGCTGATGAGAACAGAAATCATTTCTATTCCTGTTTAAGCTACATGCATTCTTCTTTTTCATCTTTTCAGTTGGTTCTTTTCCTGAACTTGGGTTGTTTCTTTATACACATGTGCTGATCAGTGCTTAGTTGAATTCTCTAGCGTTTTCTGTCAGTTCACTTCTCACTGACATTCTGCTTTGCAAGCTCTAAGCTTGCCTCCTTGAACTCCCAAAACGATCTCAACTCAGGAGACTGCTAGGCTGTGCCTGGGCTCATTTCCTCTGTCAACTGGGTCTTCCAGGAAGAAGATATTTAGACAGCTAGGATTAAGAGATTTTAAAAGGGGTATCAACTGTGGATGATAAAAATGGAGAAGAAGCAGGATTGTACAGTTAAGGCTTCAGATTGCATGAAAATATGAAAGGAAAGGGGAGTTAAACGTTTGGGTAGCAACAACTCTAGACCACAACATAGAGCTAATATCTCAGCCTATTCATCAGTGAGCTCTAGAGTGAAGACTGCTTGATAGAGGAATCTTGCACTTGGAAGAAATAGCCAGACCTGCTCTTCTATTGAGTGCAGGCTTCTTGGGAAGAGCATGGCCTTGGCTAACAAGTTGAGGCAGATTCTGAAGATTCTGAGAACCGTAGGACTTGAAGATAAACAGGAAGTTATTTTTTAGAGGGAGATCAAAGCAGTATATCCTACAGCTGCCAGTTTTACTCTATGAAAGTAATTATAGCTTTTCTTAGTAAATAAATACCACTAAAATTAATGTATACTTTAAATTATAACACACCATATGTACTTTGTTGGTTAAGCCAAAATAACACTTATTCAATAAAAATTGATTGAGTGTCTACTACCTGCTCAGCACTCTTCTAGGTACTGGGAATATAGTGTTGTATAGACATTATACCTCCTTTCATGGAGCTTACATTGCAGTGGGGATGCATTCAGTTGAGCTGTGAAGTTGATTTTAGATGTTATACAACCTAGCAAAGTATAAATACCAAACTTGAGCCCCCTGAGGCCTTGAAGTCATTAAGCCTACTCGGCAGAGGAGGTCTGTAGGCAGGTTCCCAGAGACTGCTGACAACAAATACATATTACTGGTTCCTCCCTCAGTCTGTTGTTCCCAAGCTAGACCTGAGAAGTTGCCCTTGAAAAAACAGCCAAGCTCACCAGCAACACAAGGACTGCCTTCCTGGAGAGTGAAGAAAGGCATTCTGGCATATACTAATGTAAGCTTCTCCCCCTCTGGGAATCTATACTTTTGGTCTTGGAACAAAGCCTAGGTTCTATTCAACAGGCTATGACCTGACTCCATAGCAAGGGCCAAATGCCAATATGTTAAGAGCTCAACTTGGGCCTAGGCTACTCGTCATATCTGATATATACTCTTTTTATACTGTTAAACTGCCAGTGCTACTAATTCCATTCCAAAAGGTAAAAATTTAATCACTTCTTATCCCCCTGGCCCAATCACACACCCACAAACTTTGTGGTTTAATAAAATTGTTCTTATTTGTTAAAAAATATAGAAAGACTAATGATAAATTATAGGTGATAAAACTTATAAAATGTACACTATGAAAAAGGGCTCTGTAATTTAATGTTGTTATTGTCCAATTCATTTATTATAAATAAGACACAAATCAAACTGGCCATTTGAAAGGACATATGTAGTTCTTTAGAAATGGGAAAGCTATTTTCAGAAACTAAACATGTGAAAGTTTTATGATGAAAATCAGCTTTAGGGGGATAGAATAATTTGGGGATTAATTTTCACTGGTGATAATTAATCAAACCTAATGTGTATTCTTCTCCTTAAGTCTTAAGACTTCTCTGACTCAGCCACTAAGTTACCTGGAAAGTGATGTCAGTAAATGATAAATGCTCTAGTAATGCAATTTTCTACCAAAATCTAGTTACGTACCATTTGTGGAAAAATGGAATTTAGTGTAACACCCTTGAAAGCTGGAGATAGTCTAGGCTCTATGAAGAGGCAGATAATTTAAGATCCTAATCTACAGAAGAATCAGGAATAGATTAGGGGCTGGACTAGTCAAGTGGAAAGACCCTCCAATACCACCCCCAGGCCCCAATCAACCATGCAAATATTGATTTGTACCTTTTAAATACAGATTTGGGACAATGTTATTGAATTGCAGTTTAGTATACAGAAGAAGGCTGAGCCCCCCGTGAATCTCAGACCTATAAGGAAATTTCTGTCCCCTTCCAAACTGCTGAAAAAGAGAAGTATATTCTCTGCCATCCAGACCTCCTTGTACTTTGGCATGACTTGTATTATTTTAGTATATTCATTTATGAGGATAACAGGTTTCAGATTATTTTCAGGTCTTTGACAAGAAGACAATCTTTCATTACATAATTTAATAAAACATAGCAGATCCTGGTAGTTTTATGAATTCCACTAGCCAGGGCATTTAATAGGGAATCTAATAGTGTGGATGGGGTGGGTGGGTTTGGAAGTTTTCACTGAGGAACAGATAACTTCACGTTGGAGTTAGGGGAGGGTGGTGAGAGCAGTTCAGGTGGAGAGAACACTTTTAGGAAGAATGCAACCATAGAAAAACGTAATACTCTTCACATTTTTGAGGAACTAAATAAAAGGCAGCATAGCTATGAATGAAGACGAGAATAGTGCAAGGTGAAGGTATAAGATAAAGCTGGAGAGGCAAACGGGAAGATCATATAGGGTGTTGTGGACCAGAGTAAGTCAAATTTTGGCCTGAATCTCTTTTTACCACAAAGTTTGCTCTCTTGCATTCTCTCTAATTTATTTATTTGTTTATTAATTTATTAACTTTTTGACTACAGTCACTATTCTTAGCACTGGATATATATTAACTTAGGTATTTCCGGCAACAATCTAATGAGATAAATGCTATTATTGTTTCCCATTTTACAAATAAGTAAACTTAGGTCATAAAGGTTAAATAACATGTTCAAAATTACATGTCTACCGAGTGGCAGAGGTGGGTTTCTTATCCAGAACTATATACTTTCTCCCAAGAACAATGCGATGCACTGAAGGGTTGTAAGTGGAGGAGAGAGGCCATGCGTTTGTTTTTAAGAGTTTGCTCTCCCCAAACTGGGGAGCAGGAGTCTGGTGAGAGCAGGCAGACCAGTCAGGGCTCTATTGTAATGTTCTGCATGAAAAACAATGGTGCCTTGAAATATGGCCCTGACTGAAGCTACAGAGAGAGGAAGTTAATTAAGAGATACTTAGAATGTACACTTGAAAAGACCTAGAGATTGGAGGTGCCAAACATGACACCCATAATACTCAGAAAAGCAGGTAGGTGGATGGTGGTGCCACTGAATGAATAGGGTGCAGTGAAAAGGGAGCATATTTTATTTATTTATTTATTTATTTATTTATTTATTTATTTATTTTTAATTATTATTAATTTACTTTTGTTACAGATGTTTCTCCTTTTTTCCCCCATTGACACCCTCCTCCCTCTCCCTCCCTGCCCCGTCCCCATTTTTGTTGTCCATGTCCATTGGTTATGAGTACATGCGTACAAGTTCTGTGTTCATCGCTCCCCTCCCCCAACCCCTCTTCTGGCACATGTCAGTCTGTACCCCACTTCCATGTCCCTGGGACTACCCTGTTCCTCACACTGTTATGTTCATTATATTCGAGAAATAAGTGAGATCATATGATATTTGTCTTTCTCTGCTTGGCTTGTTTCACTTAGGATAATTGTTTCCAGGTCCTCCCATGTCGATGCAAAGGATAACAGATCGTTCTTTCTTACAGCTACAGCTGCATAGTACTCCATTGTGTATATGTACCACAGCTTTTTTATCCATTCGTCTACTGATGGACACTTGGGCTGTTTCCAGATCTTAGCTATTGTAAATAGCGCTGCTATGAACATGGGGGTACATGTATTCTTTCTGATTGGTGCTTCAGGCTTCTTAGGGTATATTCCTTGGAGTGGGATCACTGGGTCAAATGGTAATTTAATTTTTAATTTTTTGAGGTAACACCATAGTGTTTTGCATAGTGGCTGCACCAGTCTGCACTCCCACCAGCAGTGTACTAGAGTCCCCTTTTCTCCACACCCTCGCCAACAGTTGTTGTTTGATGCTTTGTTGATGGCAGCTATTCTGACCGGTGTGAGGTGATACCTCATTGTTGTTTTAATTTGCATCTCTCTGATGATTAGTGAAGTTGAGCATTTCTTCATATGTCTCTTGGCCATTTGTATGTCCTGTTTGGAGAGGTGTCTATTTAGTTCCTCTGCCCATTTTTTAATTGGGTTCTTTGTCTTCCTTTTGTTTAGATGTATGAGCACTCTATATATTTTGGAAATTAATCCCTTATCTGATATATCATAGGCAATTATGCTCTCCCATACAGTGGGTTGCCTTTCCACTTTGATGGTTGTTTCTTTTGCTGTGCAGAAGCTTTTGAGTTTGATGTAGTCCCATGTGTTCATTTTTTCCTTTGTTTCTGTTGCCTTAGGTGATATATCAGTGAAAATTTTGCTGCATATGATGTCTGAAATTTTGTTGCCTCCATTTTCTTCTAGGATTTTTATGGATTCATGAGTCACATTTAAGTCTTTTATCCATTTTGAGTTTATTCTTGTGTATGGTGTAAGCTGATGATCTAGTTTCATTTTTTTGCATGTAGCTCTCCAATTTTCCCAACACCATTTATTGAAGAGGCTGTCTTTACTCCATTGTATGCTCTTGCCACCTTTGTTGAATATTAATTGAGCATAACGTTTTGGGTCAATTTCTGGGTTCTCTGTTCTATTCCATTGATCTATGTGCCTGTTCTTGTGCCAGTACCAGGCTGTTTTGATTACAGTAGCTTTGTAGTATAACCTGATGTCCGGTATTGTGATCAAAAGGGAGCATATTTTAAGGAAAGATGGTAAGTTCTGTTTTTCATGTGTTGAACATGAAGAGAACTATGGAATAGGCATTTTAGTGGTTGGAAATAGAGCAAATGGGTAAAGTTTGTGCTGGTATATAAACTTGAAGTTCATCCTCATGTAGATAGTACAGATATTAAAGCCATGGAAAGAGAGGAAATTGCTTAAAGAGAGGGTAGATTGAGAAAAAAAGGCTGAGGAGTGAGAATTAAATGGCAAAGAACAGCAAATCTATTGTACCTTTGATGAATCCACAGAATTGCCTTATTGTGCTGGAATATATTTTCTAAATTATGAAATAGTGACTGTAGTTCATGAGAACCAGGTTTATAATTAATTAGAATATTTATTTAAATCTTGGATCTATGGCACCTTAAAAAGCAAATAAGTACCAATAATGTCTACTCTGGTCATGCACTGAATGCCCCACAAGCTAAACCTATCTATGATGCTTCTTGTGATCCCAGAATAGGGATTAATTGTGCACTCTGCTCTGGAGTAGCCCTGCATGATAATGACAGAGCATCATGGATTAATACCCTGTATCACAAAGGAAAGCTTTTTTTGTGCTTCTTACTTGTTTATGTTGCTTTCTCTTACAGTAAAAGCTGCCTCTCCTTTGGAAAATGTCTTCCCATTCAAAATGTGAAATTTTGTGTGCTAGGAATGCATTTACTGTGTTCTTTTAGACTTACTGTGTTGAGTTCACACATGTTAGGAATGGGAGGTTTGGAAGAGACGAGACCAGATGGGTTATGGTCTAGCATATTAATTAATATCATTCTGTATGGGCACTCAGAGGATACTCAATAAATACTTTCAGATCTGACTAATAGATCAGAAGATATGAGTTTTGTGTGCTTACAAATTACACTCACCATCCATTCATTAACCCACGCACCATCATATATTAATCCTTTTAGTGAAAATCTACAATGTTATAGATACTTGTCTTATGAGCTTTATCAATGCTCAAATGTGGTATATATTTAAGATACCTAAATAGAAATAAAGCTTAAATAATATGTTTAAACAAACACACATCTGTATTGCTAAAATGACAAAGATAAACAATTGGCAAATTGTTTATGGTACAAATACTTTAAAAAACCTGTCAGTGTCTACTAAAGTGAAATATATTCATTCCCTATGATGTATCTGTTATGTTGGATTTCAGTAGAAATGTATATACATGTTCACCAAAAGATATGTCCTAGAAAGGGCATAGCAGCTCTATTCATCATAGCCATAAATTGGAAACTACTCAAATGTCCATCAATACTTCAACAGGAAGTGGAACACTATATGACAATGAGATCGAACGCTAGAATCACATGTGTAGACAATAACTTTTTGGCAAAGGCAGCAAGATATTTTAATGGGGGAAAGAATAGTCTTTTCAACAAATGGCAAATGAACAACTAGGTATGGGAAAACACCTTTCACAATTTGCAAAAAAGAATTTTAGATTGATCATAGACTTAAAATGAGAGCCCAAACTATAAAACATGTAGGAGAAAAGACAACGGAGCATATCTTTATGCCCTTGGTGTAGGAAAATTTTTCTTACATAGGACACAAAAAAAAACACTGACTATTAAATAAATGGTAAATTGGGCTTAGTCAAAATTATAATCTCTGCTTATAACAAAACACTTTTAAGAAAATGGAAAAGTAAGTCAGAGTGGGAGAAAATATTCACTCTGCATATCTGACAAAGGACTTATATCCAGAATATCTACAAACTCCTATAAATCAATAATTTAAAATATGAACAATCTAATGTAAAAATGGGCAAGAGACTTCAACAGACATTTCAAAAGGAAATGTAAGCTTATGAAAAGGTACCCAACATCATTAATCATATTGCCAATGCAAATTAAAACCACAATGAGTTCCCACTTTACACCCACTAGAATGGCTCAAGTTAAAAAGATTGGTAACACTAAATGTAGGTGGGAGTGCAAAATGTACAGTCACTTTGGAATGCAGTTTGGCAGTTTCTAATAGAAATTAAACATACAGCTCATTTCTTTCTTTCCTTATAAAATTGGTTACAACTCCCACTACTATGCTAGGCTGAAGTTATGGTTATGACCTGCCTTTATTGTAATGCAATGTATCTAAAATTTGTCCATCAAATAGAATTTTGATTATGTTTTTTGGATGTATCCTTTATCCTTTGCCAACTTAAAGGTGTTCCCTTCTGATGTTACTTTGTTGAATCTTTTAAACACGCTTATAGATTGAATGAATGTTATATAATATGTATTCTAAATCAAAGTATTCACAGGATTTTCCTTTTTTAGCTTCCAAAGTGGTGAATTACATGAAAAGATGTGTCTAAGTTCAACTTTCTTTACATTCCTAAAACAAACCTGGCTAGATCATAATATATTACTATTTTAAATTAACAGTAAAATTGCATTTAGACAGCCATTTTATTATATTCATGTGTATTCATAAGTGAAATAAGGACTTTGAAGGAAATTTAGAGGAAAAAGATTAATGTATTATTTGAAAATGATATTATTATATACTGAAGAAAAAAATCAGCATAAAAGGACAGTTTGGCACAGTTGCTGAATGTAAGATTTTCTTATAAAAATAAAAAATTATGACAAATTATCCATGTATAAAATGTTAAAATTATTCCATTCATAATAGTATCTAAACTATAAGTATATTGGAACTAACAAAAAAAACCCCACAACACCCTGCCTGGGCGGCTCAGTTGGTTGGAGTATCGTCTTATACATCAAAAGGCTGTGGGTTTGATTCCCAGTCAGGCCACATACCTAGGTTGCGGGTTCGATCCCAGTTGCAGTGGGTACGGGAGACAACTGATTGATGTTTCTCTCTCACATCAATGTTTCTCTCTGTTTCCCTCCCTCTCTCTCTAAATCAATAAAAACATATCCTCAAGTAAGGATAGAAAAGCAAACAAACAAACAAACAAACCCCCCAAAGACCTCAAATGAAG
Organism: Tadarida brasiliensis; assembly: GCA_030848825.1. Taxonomy (NCBI): domain Eukaryota; kingdom Metazoa; phylum Chordata; class Mammalia; order Chiroptera; family Molossidae; genus Tadarida; species Tadarida brasiliensis. Next base: position 77,454,276 of record CM061258.1, on the reverse strand, counting down.
AAAAATTAAAATTCTAATAAATTAAAAGAGGTAGTCTGTATTCTCTGATAAGACAAATTAATATAAATCTCAATTTTCTCCCAATTACTCTATAATTTAAAACAATCAAAATTTCAGTTGGAGCTATTGAGGAATGCGATAAACTTACTCTAATGTTCATACACAAGTTACTTAATTAAGTATTAAAAAGGAAGAAAACCATACAGCAGAATTAGGCCTACTAGATATTATTGCTACCAACCTATAGAAATAAAATATTTACGGTGTTGGTGTTGGTAGAGGAAGGGACACACAGACCATGAAAAGAGCATAGAGACCTCAGATTCAGAACTCAGTTTTCAGAGCTGAGCTCCTCTGGCCTGTCTCCTCTGATCTGGTTCTTCCTGCAGGAGGTACTCTTTTTTTTTCCCCCCTACATGTCCATGCTTTCTCATGTGACTTCCTGGGCTAGACTTCAGCAGCATCTCTGTCTATTTTCTTCTTGCTTATGAGCTCTTGCTTAGTGATATCTAAAGTGAGGCTTTGCTTCCCTCCAATGGGCTCTAGAAATGTCTGCTGCACCTGTTCACCGGGAAGCAGCGTCACTCTCTCACCTGGATGCTTGCTCAGATATCTAAGAGTCTGTGAGAGACAGGGTAGAACACACTTCAGAACTGTTTGCCCAGAGACAAGGAAGCTGGGGTATTTATCTACCAACCCAATCCACTATTGGGTGAGGGATGCCCCCACCTCTCTCATGCTCTAGTCCACCCCTTCTGTAATCAGAATATTTTTCCTGCCAGACAAAGCCCTTAGTCTGAGAGTTACAGTGCTTACTGTAAAATGCTATCTGTCGGCCCACGTGGGAAGGCTGGGCACCAAAACAGCTGCTATGGTACATTACTGCCACCTTTTCCCATGTAGACTCTAGAGAGCCTGGTAGAATCCTGGGGTTTTGCAGAAGCTGGTTAGAAAAACCACAGCTATACTTGGGTTGAGGTGTTCTATTCCCATTACTGGGGACTCCCTGGAAATAACTGGAGTTTGGGCTGAGTGCTTGTAAACTACAACAATTGGGTTAAAAGTAGAATGCAGTTTCTCTTTGTGGAAATCCTTCAGAATTGAGCATCCTGAGCTCTAAGAAAACGATCTCTTCCCTTTGCTGAGGCTGAGTTATTTATAATCAGCTTTTCAGCAGACTCTCACTTGTTTTCTCATTTTAGAGATAAAGTTCCCACTCAGTTGCCAGTATCTCTGATCCACATGAGAAGAAAAAGCACACCATCCTCACTCCCGAAAGAACCACCAGCCTCACAGTCACTCCCACGACCAGAAAGGTCCCTGTAGCCAGAGCTGCTCAGGGTCCAAGTAGAGCATTGATGGCTATCAGAAATGAATGGAGTTTCCCCTTGGGAGCTAGTATCTAAGATAATGGCCCCATTTTGCAAGCAAACTGATAAAGCCCCAGCCATTGGTACGCAGTTGAGAGGGCAGTGCAAACAGTAGAAAAAGTACTACACTGCTGGAAGAGTAGGGTTCAAGATTACACTTGGCCGTTTATCAGTTGTATCATATTAGCTATACAATTCAACCTCCCAAACATCAGTTTCTCCTTATGTGAAAATGAAGGTTAACCTAATTCACAGGGCCACTTTGATCATCAAATGGAATAAGAATAAGCAATGCTGACACCATCAAAGATGTTACTGATACAATCATAAGGAAAAAAATCTCTTATAGGAAATAGATTCTACTTGTTCAGGGAGTTTGCTAGTTACTGGTTTTGATCCTTTCTGGAGGAACTCTGGAACGTGCTGAATTAATGACAGGACTGCGTGTGTTACATGTGCTCTTAGGCTGTCCATAGCCACATTCATATGTTCATTGGTTTTTTAGGAGTTAAAAATAAATTCACTGGTCTCTTTCACTGAAGCCTCCTCTACTCTTTGTAAAAGTCATCACATGGAACTAATGCTATTTTTTTTCAAGTATGATGTTATTAGATAAAAATACATGTAAAGTGACAGGAAATCCTTATTGAGCCATCAGGACTTGGAAAGGAGCACTTCAGAAGGCCCTTTGAACAGCGTTAAATGAGAAATGCATTCCCAGCTTGTCAGGCAGCGGACATAGGCTGCCCAGGGAACTCAGTCCATTCTGTGAGTGGGTGGGCGTCGTGCTGTCAGCAAATACAAAGGACTAGGAGAATTCAGGACTTAAACAGGAGTGCCGCTGGCTCTGGGAGCAGCAGTGGCAGTTTGATGTTAAACTAGGTCAAATTCTGCTATACCTATGACTAAGAGATTAAAAAAGAACATGCTGCAGGCAAGAGGAAAGCTCATTGATTCCTTGGATATATATTGAAGCATAGTATAAATCAGGTGGAAATATAGGTGTGGAGGCTGGAATGGTTGGGAAAGGCCTATGTGGAGGAAATGGACCTTGTGATGTGTCTGAAAGATGATAAGAATTGAAAAGAGCCAAGGAGAGAGATGAAAAATTTAGAGGCAAGGGGATGCCACTTATGATGTTTAATTTTAAATACATCATGGTTATTGTTTCTATTTTGAACAGGACAGTTTTTTCTTATTACATTTTCTAATTGGTTTTGCTAATGGATATTGATTTTAATACATTGACCTTCTTCTACCCAGCAACTTGGCCAACTTCTTCCGTGATATAATGCAACATGTGGTTCTTCATTGCCTCTTTAAAAAAAAATTTTTTTTTCTTTATTGATATTAGAGAGAGAGAGATAGAAACATCAATGAGAGAGAACATCGATGGACCGCTTCCTGCATGCCCCCCACTGGGGATCGGGCCCACAACCTGGGCATGTGCCCTGACCGGGAATTGAACCGGTGACCTCTTTGTGCATGGGTCGATGCTCAACCTCTGAGCTACATCAGCCAGGCAATCATTGCCTCTTTTGTAAGACCTGGGTGTTCCCCAGTGTTTCTAACCCTATGGAGACACAGACCCTCTCCAAAATAAGCTCTCATAGTTTCTTGTCCTACTTGACTGCAAATACTTCCTTTGTTGCCTGGTCCAATTGGAGATGAGGGAGAAACCTATGGATGTCTTTGCGCTCAAAGGATCCTGTAGCAGCATGCCAACTAAGAATTCTGCCAGTTGCCCTTGGCTCCTTCTTGTTTCTTGTATTCATCATCTCTTGAGATGGAACTCTCTTGGTTCCAACTTTTTCAACAGTATTCTCTTGACCATGTTTTGGACTGTGATTAAAATGTTCAAACTGATCTCATCAAGTTTCTTTTGTTCCTCCTACCTCGAACCCATGATGTGTATGCACATACATGGAAATATATAGGAATGGCACTGGAGCAGTTGTTGAAATAGAAGCCTACTTTTCCACTAAGGGATAGTCATGTGTTCAATTACTGTTTATTAAGTCTTCAATCCTTTCCCAATGTTTTGAAGGGTTCTTTCTTCATAAAGTAAAATTTCAAATCTTATTGGAATTTTGATTAAATGTTTTGTATATGTAGATTAATTTGGGTAGAATTTATATACTTTAATATTGTCTTTCTAGCCATGAACATGATATAGTTCACTATTTATTCATGCTTTCTTTTATATCCGTCAGTAAATTCTTACGTCTTTCTCTATACAGTTCTTGCACATTTCTTCTGTGTTTTATTCTTAGATGCTTTATTACTTATGTTGCCATGTGAATAGGATGTTTTAAAAAGTAACATTTTTCTAATCAATTATTGCTGTTATACAGAAAGGTCATTTTTTTTTCCCAATTCTCTTTTTGTGGTTCAGTTTGGATAATTTTATTAAACTATTTTTCTAGTTCACTGATCCTTCTGCTAGATTCATTATGTTATTAAACCTATCTATTGGATTCTTGATTCCAATATTATACTTTTCAGTTTTAGAATGTCCATTTGATTCTGCTAGTTTCAGTACCCAATATTCAGAATCATCTGTGAGTTTGCTTTTATTGGCTATTTTTTCTTGGGATTTGTCTTATGGATCCTGTGCCTTGGCATGCCTAATAATCTGTTATTAAATGTAGGACCTTGTTTATCAAAAAAAAAAAAAAAAAAAAAAAAAGTAAGAGACACCAGATGATGCTATTTCCTATTAGAGAGGGTTTACCTTTTCTTCTACCAGGAAGATAGAGCACGGAGATGATTCCGTGTATTCAGCCAGAGACTAAATCCGAGTCAAGCCCAAGCTGTAGTTTGGGTAAGTCTCAGTCTACTTGGTTTTCCCCTGTTCCAAAGCTGTGGCTTTTCTTGACTTTTATTTGAGAGTGTGACAGTTATTTGTCTCAGAATTGAGAGACTGAGGAATTTCTGTTCTGCTTTTAGAAATATTAGGCTTATCTCTGTCTCTCTTTTTTATCTATCCCATGAAGCTACAGACATTGACAATTATTCTAAGGGGAGAACAGCAGTGTGTTTGCAGTCTCTCAAGTTTCCAGCTTTGTCACTCTTGCCCCATATAACTGCCAAAAGCTCTACTGGTTTTTCTGTTCTTCTACCAGGGCCCGAATCTAGATTCTAAGCCTCTACTTCAGCCTAGATAGGCATGTTCTTCTTATCAAAAAGTCAGTTGCAGCTTGATGGTGTGAATTATTCACTCCCTCTAGGAATTTTAACTCTCTATGGCTCCTCTTCTTGGCAAGTATTTTTCTGTTAAGCACCATGAGAATGCAGAAAATTCCACTTTGTCTTCAGAGATTTCCTTCTTTGCACTTTAGCGCCCCCGCCCCAGCACAGCTTAGGGAAACCTCTAGTTCCCATTGCTTCCAAAGCTCTGAACTTCCTCATTGTTCTTAGTGTGGCTGTTAAAGTACTTACTGTATCTTACCCAGAGGTAAAAATGTCAGACCATTTATTTTTACAAGTTGACCTTGATTGCAGCACACTGTTTTCTTCACTGTGGCATCATGACCCTCCCACATGGCCAGGATTTCCCAGAATTGCTGAAATTTCAGGTCTGATGGGGAACCAGACATATGGGAATAAACTTGGGTTGCAAAGTTGGCCAAGTCCTTGATTAACATGGTTGAGCCTTGGTCATTAGCTTCACTTTCAACAATGGAAGGACTGCTGCTCTTTCTATACAGTCACATTCCAACTTGTGAACTCAGTGCTAATTCATTTATTGATTATCTAATATATATCTTTAAGTTATAAGGGCATTTGGATGGCATGTTTCCTGAGCCCTTGTGCACTTGAATTTATTTTTTCTGCTTTCATATATGATAAACGACATGGTTTAGGTTATTATTACATGAATAATAAACTCTTTGTCCCAACCCCAGGACTCTACAGGTATTTATTTCTTCAATGTTTTCAGGCATTTAGTATGTCAGTGCTACACTAATGTTTATTCCTCAGTAGGAAGCCTGTCTTTTTTTCTTAGACATTAATGCTTATAGATATTTTCTACACACTTTTTTAAAATAATCTTTTGGGTCCAGAAAATTTTCTTTAATTTTGTCTGTTGGCTTTAGAGTAATATCTTACTTTTAAATTTTAAAAAATGATACATGTTTACTACAAAAGTTTTCTACAACTTAAAGAATATAAAAAATCATAAAAGTCACCCTAAATTTCACTACCCTGAATAACAGGTGTTAACATCTGATCACCACTCCAAATAGACTCAATGCGTATATACAAATAAACAGATGGGCAGATAAATAAATAGATATAAATAATTTCAAAAGAATAACATCATAAAAATATACTGTTAAAATATTCAATTTTAATTGATGTAATCATTTTTCAATGTATACAAATATTAAATCATTATGCTGTATACCTGAAACTAATATAATGTTGATTGTCAATTATATCTCAATAAAAAAGTAAGTGAGTGTTGAGGACAATTAAAAAATGCATTACATTTTATTTTACCTGAATTTAAGTAAAAGAAATCTGAAGGAAAATCAAATATATTATTGAACTTCAGATTTAGAAATAAATTATAATTTGTCTGAATATGAAGTTTATTTAGATTTAACATTCCTAGCTCTTACCCATTTCTAAACATCCCTCTAATGTTAAGAGAACATAATAAACAAATTTCTATTTTAGAAAATATTTATTGATTCTTAGCTATGAATGAAAAATTGATCAGAACCCTTATTCTTCTTTTTTCTAAATATATTTCCTTCTAAATAAATAAGTAACTATTTATTTAGCATATGTAACATTTACATGCTTTTTTTGAGGGGGTGCCTAATTCCTTCAGTCTTCATTGTATGTTTAAATGGATTCAATGCTTTTCGCTAGGCCTTCTGCCACAACTTCTTTCTTGCTCTATAATTTATTTCTATTTTTTTCTTGTTTGGCTGGATTTCATAATGGGCTATTTTTTCAAAAATTTCTTGTGGGTGTTAATTGTCCTTGGTTGTTTTCACATTTGAGTGTCTTCCTATTGCCTTTATACTTGAATGATAACTTGCCTAAATATGATATTGTTGGTTCTTACATGTCCCCTTAGTCATGTAGACATGTCTCCTCATCTTCTGGGATTGATTATTGCTGTGGAGCTAATTAAGGCTGGTGTGATTTTTCCACTCTTATGGATAATTTGCTCTTTATATCTGATGCCTGGAGTATTATTTTTATATTAAAGTGTATTTCCCAGAAATCTTGATATTGATCCATTGAATTAAAAAGAGATGTCATTTTTATCTGCAGGTTCAGTTGTTTCTTCATTTTGGGAGATCTTCTTGAATGTTTCAGTGGGGTCCTTTACTTCAGAGAGCTTAATCATCTTTATGTTCTATTGTATTTGTCTTCCACATTCCTTATTTCTTCTCTAATTGCTTTAGTTTATATATTGTCTTTTGCATTCATTGTGATTTTCTCAGTGTCATTAATTTGCTTCTCAGCTCCATTCATTCTATTTTATTTGTACTTAAATTTAATTATTACATAGGTCATGAATGACAATAGTTCATTTTCTTGGTTACCAATTTGTTGTCTCATTTCTGTGATTTCCTTTTAAATCTCATAATTTAATTTAATAATCTTATCTTTGAGCTCTTATTAATTGACTTAAAGGCTGCCACAATCCATCGCAAAAATATACAAAGATTTTTCTGTTGCTTGGGTAATATTTTATTCACTTCTGGGCTATTTATCTCTCTTTTGCATGCTGTTTCAGAGTAACAGAATAACTGTTTCATCCTCTATATATGTTTTAGTCAAGCTCCTGGCAGGAAATGAATGGTACATATAAACTGAGGTAATTGAGGAAAGTTTAATAAAGAAACTGTTTACAAAGGAATAGGAGGATTTAGAGATGCCCACACCAATATAAGCTTGAGTGCTATCCTTCAGCCAGCAACAACAGGGATCCATTTCCACCCTGAGGCCTGAAGATGCAAAGGGCGGGCATGGCTCCCAGAGCCTGGAGAAGATCGCTCCAGAAAAGGCCACCTGATGGAAACTGTGGCCTTCTATAGAGAGACAGTTTATCCATGACTATATGAGGTTATATGATAGAGATGGAGAATAAATACCCCCACCTTACTCTTCCCTTTTCCTCTAAACTCTTGCAGGTGTCTTCCAAGGGGGAATCAAAAGGCAAATGTGCATAAAGGTCAACCTTCTAGGGCATAGAGAAAACAGGAGGAAACTGGAGCAGAGTGGAGACAAGGGTGAATGGGAGACATCCAGCACAGAATACTTGCAGAAATGCCATGCACTGCTTTTTGTGTTGCTTGTGTTTGAGTGGTTCTGTCCAGCACTCATCACACCTAATCTAAGTCTGTTTCTCTTTCCCTCCAAGTCATACTTTGAGAGTGAGGTGTTACTTCCAATTTACTTTCTGTTGTTAGAGGCTGTGGCATTAAATATAGAAATATGAGGATGGGTAGAGTTTTGATATATTATGTGGATTTTGCTGTCTCTTCTCAGATTTCTATAAAAGTTTCTATTTCAATGCTCTCTTTGCCAACAAAGGTATATTTCTATTCCTAGGCTTTGACTTATTTCTCCAAGATTTTTTCCTCTCATCTGTACTTCAAATTCTGTAACAATACTTCTGCGTTTCCTTCCTTTAGTGAGGATTTTGCTTTATCTAGTGAAATTTTCATTTTTTGTACTACTATTTTGCAATACATTGAGCTCCTTTTTAATATCTTTTTAAACAAACCCTGTTGTATTTTCACCTTGCCTTTTAGTTCTTGAGATTTTCTTTAGGTAGACGATAGTCTCTTGGATCTTTTAGGGACACGTTTTCCAAAATAACTCTCTATTTTTTAAAAATTTATTTTTATTGCTGTAAGTATTACAGATGTCCCTCCTTTTCTCCCCCACTGACACCCTCCTGTTGTCTGTGTCCATTGGTTATGCATATATGCATATAAATTATTTGGTTTATCTCTTACTGCCCCCCTATCCCCTATTTCTTATAATAAGTAATTTCACTCAACCACTAAACTCTGAATCTCTAGGAGAATGTTTCTTTCCTCCTATTTTGCACATATTCTCATAGGTCCAAAGCTTTTTTCTCACTTTTATTCACACAAGGCAGGAACTATCTAGACTCTGTATTTGTTAACAGATTATATGTGTGGAATTCCTTTGGCTTTACTCATTGTCCACTTGGGTACTTGTCAAATCCCCTTGTCAAATCTACTGTTTAGAGGCGAGATTGATGTGGACAGCGTCCAGCCAAATTCCTAACATTGAACAGGCATCTTGGCTGCACTGAGGTGGGAGCTTCCCTTATTCCCCGTTCCTGGCTGTCTGACACTCTGAACAGATGTAACCTATGAGAAGCTATAATTACAGGGACAAAACACTGCCAGAGCTTTTTCTGCCAGGGAGTTTCCATGACCAACTGGAGCACCTCACTGTAGGGTCTGCACATCCTAGATTAAAATGTGCCACCATCAGTGCATGCCCGCCCCCCCAACTCCCACGTTTGGTCTGAGGATTCATTGCTTCTCAACGAATATAGAGAAACAGCAAAGGGGCAGTGCTTTGCCTACTTGAGGAATGCAGTTAAGAACTGACAGACACAAGGTGGGGCACAAGTAGGTTTACAGTTGTGATATGTGAAACACAGAGCTTATTCTTGTATTATTTATTAGTTATTATAGTATTTTCCACATGAACAATTGTAAGCCTACTTTTGTCCAACCATGTATTTAAAATTTGTTTTCAAAGTTTGAGTCCGTGGGCGAGGAGTCAGTTGGTAGAGGAGGAATAGAATATTTTTTACCTTCTTTCAGACAGGTGGTAAATCAGAATAGCTTTTGTCTGTCTCACTCCATCACTTTTCATAGTTAATGGAAAT